>CM076575.1:1037721423-1037793661 GCA_034641835.2 Pinus albicaulis
TCGACACATCACATGTCTATTGGTATGTCACCATTTTATTCTTTTTATGGGTACCATCCTTTATCGTTTGCTGATGTGATGTTCAGTGCGAGTAAGGCTCCTAGAGCCAAGATGTGGATCCAAGAGAGTCAGGACATCCTCCAAGCTCTCAAGGACAATATGGCTACAACACAAAACCAGCAGAAGGTGTATGCCGACAGAGGTCGGGTGGACCGATAGTTTGAGGTAGGGGACTTGGTCTACCTAAGCTTACAGCCATACCGACAGTCATCGCAAAAGCAGAAGGGAGATGAGAAGCTCAAGCCTCGTTTTTATGGACCACACAGTGTGATACGCAGGATTGGGTAGGTTGCATATGAGTTGAAGCTGCCCCAAGGCAGCAAGATCCACAACATTTTCCATGTATCATGCCTGAAGAAGGCGTTGGGACAACAGGTGATAGTGACAGAGGAGCTACCACCTACAGATGATGAGGGGCAATTGGTGTTGCAGTCGGAGGCCATTATTGATACCAGGGAGAGGCAATTACGGAGCAGGACGGTCTGGGAATTCTTACTGAGGTGGAAGAATTTGCCGGATGAGGATGCCACTTGGGAGAGTGAGAAGATTTTGCAGCATCCATCACTTCAGTTGCTTGAGGACTAGTAACATTTTCCAGGGGGGGGACTATAATATTCATAATTAGCGACAACTAATTGGAATATTCGCTTTTGTATAAGTTTGTCATCTATGGTTTGTAAATAAATAAAAATTGAGTAAAGAGAGTCTAACTCACTTAAGTATAATAAGACATCCACCTAGTAGCACAACGTTGTGACTCAAGGGGGAGTCAAGTGGGCCAAACACCACTTAGAGGAGGGGGGACTACGTACACTCTAGAAGCTTCTGCGCAAATAAGGATGAGTATGTGGAGGAGAGAGAGGCTACATTGGGTTTTGGAGGGAAACCAATGCTATAAAAGATGGAGGAGCCTCCTCATTTGGATCTTTCTTGAGTTGATGATTTTGGAGTGAGACTTTTGTCTTCTTGAGCACGCTGGCTGTTTAGCCTGTCTGCAGCACTATTTAGTGCATTGAGTGTCTCCGGTCGGAGATCTTTCCCTTAGCCCCGGGGGACTTCGAGTGCCTGCTTGGGAAAGGTTTATTTTCCAGTATTTTGTGAGTCGTTTCATTGTTTGGGTTTGTTGCGGAGCGGGCGCTTATAGAGACTGCCCAGTCACTGGGAGAGAGGACGTAGTCCATTGTGGAGGAGCTTTGGTTTGGGGTTTCTACCGGTGATTTCACTAGGATTTTGAGCAGAGGGTTAGCCTTTGCCCGTCGGAGGTTTTTGACAGATTTTTTGGCAGTATTTCAGCTATTTCTATCCAGCCACTGCGTTGTACCTTGGAGGCCAGCATAATTCACTGGGAAGGTAGTTTCTAGTGATTTCTGGGGTTGGCCATTCTTGGAATGGTTTTCGGATCTTGTCTAGGTTGTTGAGGAGAGGAGATTTGCTGATTTTCAGCTCATTCCAGCAAGGAGATCAGCCCCTAACATTCAGTCCATTCTAGCAGTAGCAGCTACACGACATTTTTCCAGCAGCTAGGACGCAGTTAATAGAGTAGCCATTTCTTGTCTTTTCTGAGAATGTTTTCTTACTTGATTTGGGCAAGATCGCCTCTTGTACTTCATTACATTTCTCAGATTAATAAAATGGCTCAGCATTTTCTCTCTATGTCTTCTGGTTGAGTTGTCGTAGTTTCTGTTGTTGCCGTAGTTACTGTATTCTCTTTCTCTTATTGTTTTTGAGCATTCTAGTTCTATACCACTTGGTGCATTTATCTTTCACTCTTAGACAGAGTCTCGAAAGGGCCAGGTAGCCTCCGGATCTCGTCCTCTTTTTAGAGGCGAAATATCCAGTAAATGTCCTCCCAGTCTATCTCTGGTTGGAGTTTTGTCGTGTTTTAGAGATATCCCTGAAACGAGATATTACATAATGGGCAACATATTTCCTTGGATCCATAATCAACTAGAATATGTTGTCCTGTGTGTTTTCCATATTCTTGACTTAATTCTTCATCAATTATCCACTCTCATAGTTTTTGATACATAATTTGGTTGTGTTTGAGATCTTTATTTAACCTTTTTTTTGGAAATTTGGTCAAAATTGTCGTAGTTATTGAAAAAGTGTTTTGTTGTGTTTAAATTTTTTATTTAATTTATATGTTTAAATTTATAAAATTATATTATTGTTATTAAATACAAAAAATTTGTATTTAAATTTCAGTATATTGATATTGATAAAATTCTTACACAATGGAAATATAAATTACTAATGAAATTTTAAGAAGTATCTTTTCCATAGGATTTTCTCCACATTCATTAATAATGAAAATTTCAAACTCATTTTGATGTAGTAGCTCAAATGTACTTATTCAAACATTTTGTATATAGAGTCTTATATGTAAATTTGTGAAATTTATTTAAAGTGTCTAGATTTAGACTTAAATTTAATATTTCAAGAAAACATGTTATTATATATTATTATTTATGATTTTATTAAATTTTATAAAATAATTTAATAATTAAAAAATATGAATTTATATAAAAAAAATTAATGTTTATTATTTTAAAATGATTTACATTATTATTATTATTATTATTATTATTATTATTATTATTTTATTTGGAATAAAGATTAAGTATAATTATTTCATATATTTCACAAATGTAGTTCATTATAAATTATTCATCAAATCATTGAAAATAGTATACTTAACTTTAATTAATATAAATTTTACAAAATAATAAAATTATGATATTTTTTATTTAACATTTTTCTTAGTTAAAACAAAAAATTCGTCATACATATAAGCATCTATTACAAGTAAGAGTGTGACGCATTCAGATAACTTTCCAGTGGTTACGTTCAAAAATTACGAACGGTGATTTAGAAATGGAAACTTTGCTTTTGTCCCCTTACCAATGTAACAATGTAACTGACGGCTCTGGTTTAAACAAATAATTCAGTTATATATTATTAAATGTTTGGTAGGTAGAGGTATGCATAACTATATTAAAACTAATTTTTGGGGCAAACTGTATTATTGTAAATAATTGTGCTCTTGTTATATACAAAGTATTTAATATTTTATTTTATTTTATTTATTATAGATAATTTTAATTATTTAAGATTTTTTTTATTTAAGTTGTTTAAATAGTATAATTTTAAATGTTATAGTGTTTTTAGGGTGTTGAATTTATTTATACATTTTAAATAATAAAAAATCACAATTTTATTGGAAATAATTCTAGGAAAAATAAATTTAAACTAAATATTTGTTTATTACTTTTTAAAATAACAAAATTGATTGAATAAAAAATATACATCATATAAAGTTTTGGTTCATTTTAATGTTAAATTTTTTATTGTTGATACAGATTTTGTATATTATATATAATTTTAGTGGAAATTTATGTTGGTTAATATAAAGTTCTTTATCTACAAACGTACTATGAAATTTTAGTATAAAATATGGTACAATTTGCATGGTGCATGTTTTATGCTTAGAAGTTTTATATTAAATACATGAATATGTAGCAATCAAAGCAAATTTGCGTTTAGTTGGTACTTTTTATGATCATTCTTGTAATGTTAGTAGATGATTTTTGGGTTTTGTTTAAAGTTGTTTTGTCAAGCTATTTAAAATGAGTCTAGTAAATATGCAAATTACAAAAAACGGTGCATTTTGCATTTGAATTAATCTTATAATTTGGTGTAGATGTATAAAACAATCATAACTTACAATTTCATTATAAAATATGTTGTGTACATTTTGCATTCATGTATAGAAAGTTGAAAATGTGAAGTTCTGTTACAATTTTTGCCCTTTTTTGAAAAAAAACATCATTTTTTGAAGTTCTTCAACTTTTGGCAAGCAAAAGAAATATTTTTGTTTATAATTTAGTTTTACAATAAAAAAAACTTCTGAGAAATTTTATTGGCTTTCTATTGCTTATTTTTTGGAATTTTTTTATACACATTTGATATGTCAACTTAGAAATTTTTTGACTATGTGTTCTTTAACAATCAATGGATTCATTTCTTGATGTAGGTGCTGATTAAGGTTCTTGGAATGGTGGGAGAAGATGGCGACAGGTGGCTAGGCCACTTGCTACCACCTACTTGCGGTACCTCCGCCATAAATAAGCGTGAGTTGGTTCCGCATTTGAAACACCTCCTCCACTTGCCGAGCATTTACGTCGTGTGCTGGTGAACTGCAATGGCGACATCGTGTGCTAGTTATCAATCCTCCTCCCTTGCTTTGGCATTCATTTTGTCTTGATTTCTTGGCTCCTACTCTCCTCTCCTCTTTCGACTTCGTTTGACCTCACAGCCTCACAAAGGAACTCATCCACCTTCTCCTCACACTCGTTCGACTCTGTGTGGCCCTTCTTGCTCTCAGCATAATTCCTCTCTGCCCTCTTTTGAACCATTTGTGCCCACCTCCTCGCCCATCTGCTTTCCCATCTCCTTGACCACCTTCTCACCTTCACACCGGTCTCTTTTGGCTCCCAGCTCTCCCTCTCAGTCTCTAGACTGTGCTAACTCCCTTCAGGCCTCTTGCAAGAAAAACATGTCATGCAGACAGTGCATGAGATGTAGATGCGAAGGCAGTGGCAGAAATAGAGGTGGCTCTCATTTTATGCATGCTGCAAATGAGACTCATTTTCCTCCACCCAGCAATGAGGCGCGTTTCATTTTCACCAATAGCTTGGAAAAACCATGCGTTACTATGACCATTTCAGTGGTATTTCACAAGGAAGCTTCCGGCGACATTGGCTCTAGTTCCGACGACATTGGCTCTGGTTCACGTAAATGCTAAAGGAAGTCGACCATTTTTGAGGTGCCTCCTCAAATCCTCAGAAAAGAAGCTAGCCTTCCAACCAAATCTGGTTCTGCGACCTCCAGCAATGATGATTCAGGAAGTTCTAAGAGCGCGGGCTGTAGCTCTCCTTCCTCCTTCGAGTTCTCTGCCCAACAAACAAAAAAAGAAGAGGTCTACCCGGACGTAGGCTACAGCTGCCCGATTTTGGAAGAAGATCGTCCCCACCACGACATCTAGCATGATGATAGGTCGTTACTATTTTTTCGCTTTTGGTCTATAATTCGGTGCTACCATGGACACAATGCTTGTATGCGGGATAGCATTAGTTTCTTTTTTTTTTTGGAACAATGTCAGTATGCTGGTTTCCCACTCATGGGCAGCAAATTTTTGGATCGGTTTCCCAAATATGGGCGATCTACAATATGTTGGTTTTGATACAGTATGTGTTTCCTTATTTCACTTCCCTCCAAGCTAGGCCTGTTTTTCCACCTTGGAGGTGAAAGCCTGCTCTGTAAATTATGTTTTTATTAATAGAATTAAGCCAACTTAGGAAAAAAAAAATCAATGGATTCATAAAAAGTCATGCTTTTTTGTGCTAGTGTATTCTTTGTTAACTTAGTGTTTTTGAAAAAAAAAATATGTTCCAACAATATAGACACACTCTCCTTTGATATCAATATATTTACGAAACCAATTGAAGCACATCATAATTACTAATCTTTTTTTTAATTGAACCAATTTGAAAAAACTACATATTTTGAAGACGTTTAGCATAGCATCATGTTTCTCAAGATATCGATTAATAACTAAAAATCTAAAAACTACCCATTAAAGGAGAGAGACCAACCTAATGAACTATAGATTTATCATATTTTTTTTACAGTGTATTTTGGAGGATTTATAATTTTTATTTCACTGGATCATAATGATCTTCAAAAAAATTCTACACACATTTTAGTAGAAAATTAATTAAGATTAACGAATATCTATAAAATTCCATAAAATTTATGTCTACAGAAAGTAGATTCAATTATGCAAATGTTGATATTTGTTTGAAAAAGTAAATTCACCATATTTGAAGGATTTTAACAATTCTGAAGTTGGAGAAAGGTGATCAGAGCTGAGTTGTTGCAGAGTTGCATGTTTTCAGCCGAACAAAGTAGTTTGGGCTAACAAAACAAAAATTTGGCCAAAATTTTGTTTTTCATTGATGTCCATTAAAATAAACAGAAAATATGTTCGTTTGAATTATTTTAAATATTCGACTGATTTTTTTTTAAATCTCAGTGGAAAATATTTCCATATTTTCCATCATCTGTAAAATTTAAACGGTGCAATGCTTCAAGAAAATCATTTCAGCAGAACACTATAAATCAACTCAGCCGAAACATTATTTTCGCACTTATTCCTCATTTGGGCTGAAATTTTAAATTAATACTTTTGTGTTGAATTTTTAAACTATGTTTTCTGGGATGACTTTTTCAAGTAACTCTTTTGGGATGAATTTTTAAAACGAGTTTTTTGGGCTGAACTTTTAAAGTAAATCTTTTGGGCTCAATTTTTAAAGTGAGGTTTTTTTTAAAGTAAGTCTTTTGGGCTGAATTTTTAAATTCAGTTTTCTTTTTAAAGTAAGTCTTTTGGGCTAAATTTTTAAAGCGATTTTTTTTTTAAATAAATCTTTTGGCCTGAATTTTTAAAGTGTGTGTGTTTTTTTTTTTTTTATATGTAAGTCTTTTGTGCTAAATTATTAAAGTGAGTTTTCTGGACTGAATTTTTAAAGTGGGTTTTTTTGTTGGATTTTGAAATGATTTTTTTTGGGTTGGATTCTAAAAGTATACATATATTGAATTATGATCGGAAATAAAAGAAATTGCAAGAGAAAATACGATTGAATAAGAGACATTGAGTCTCATAAAGAATACTCAAGAAACTATTACAAAAGAAAGAAGGAAGAATGCTTAAATATTGAAAGTGAAAATCAATCTCAACTAGAAGCTGAAGCAGGTATGTAAATGTAAACATTATAAATGTTATTTAAAATTTAATAGTGTATCGTGAATTCCGATTTTTAATTGATTAACTAATTCGAAAAATATATTGCAATGTACACACACATGTATTTTTCTCATAAAATTGATGATGAGATTGAAAATGTTTAAAGAGAAAGTGAAAAAAGATAATGAACCAATGATTGATGGTGTTGCTGAAGAGAATGAAAGAGATTCAAGTGAATAACTTGAATCACCATGATATATATATATATATATATATATATATATATATATATGAAATGTGTATTATTGAAATTATACATATTTATTAGTTTCAATTTCATTCAAACTCTATTTTTTAATTTAATTATTTAATGTATATTGATAGCCATTTACATTTAATTATAATATGTACAGATGAAATCAATATCGATGATGATGATGCAGACCTAAGAATAAGCCTGCCCAAAACCCCAGGATTTTCTTTGGATATAATGTGCTCTGAATTGAAACTCCACTCTGCAATAGTTCATAACACCTCTTTTAACCTATTAAAACCCACTACTACTCATCGTAAAATTATAAACCACAAATCCTTCAATCCAACTTGATTTCCTTCTCTATCATAGCCCTACAACAACCTTATCATGCCAATTTTATAAAGGAAAAAAAAAAACCCAATTTCCACTTGATAATCATCGGAGCCAAGCCTATAAGTTATCAGGTCAAAACCCAAAAAAACTCTTCACTATATGCGCTTTTAATATTTAAGTGCTTAAACTTACCCTTATTACCCTTCGCTTCTTTACACGACCACTTCATGTGACTGATGATTCCTTCACGAATATTCTTTGCGAAATTCCTAATCTCAATATTCCTTTGAAAATATGACATCGCAGATTCTCTTCGCAATACTCCTTCGCAAATCTCAGCTCATCGCAAGTCTCACTCATCACAAATCACCAAAAAAGTCAGCACATGACTCCTTATTTCATTCCCAAGGCTCCTTTCACCGAATGTGATATGCGACAAAATATTTATGGCTAAGTGTGATATGCAATGAAACGTTTCATGAATAAATGTGATATTCTTAACAACCGTCCATCTTCTATTGTAATCCTATGATTCGATCATTATCGTTCATATTTCACTTCATTTCTGCGAAACAATCTCAACCGTCCATCGCTCTTCTTCAAAAATCTCTAGATTTTTTGGAAGAAATCATGGTTGATACCTTTGCAAAAATATATTGGTTTTCCTCCTATCCCCAAGAGATCCAGATCATTTTCCACTTGTTATAGCACAGTCCATGTTTTATAGTAAACATTCCGCTTCTATACATCCTGTATACAACTTTCTAAACATCAATTCCACACATAATTTACCCAATGTAATCCAATAATGTAATGGATCTTGAATCACACGAGCTTCAGATTAACAACCTATAACTTGATTTCAATAATTAATTGAACATCTAAAAACTAACTAATTTAGAATGTCGGAATTTCTCTTCTATAGCACTTACATTTACCAGTCTCCAAGCGCAAGCCATAATACTCGATGGCTATGAAAGTGGATTTTTCATTCCTATTCTTGTTGAAAGATAGTTGTTCAAATAAAAACCTGAGATTGAACCAATTACACGACATTTGAAAATATCTTTGCACATTGTTCTCCATCTGATACTTCTTAGACTCACCTACAACACCTATGTTATGCGAAAATACTCTGATGACATACACACTTTCATAGTTCATTAACACATCAGGAATTCCATCAACCTAATGCACCCCACAGAAAATCTTAATTAAGTTTTATATTCAAAAGAAAATATTTACAGTGATGAATCTCCTCTCAGCCTGATTTTCTATATCAGTGGTCTCTTCAACACTACTGAGTACTCCCCTATTCCTTGATAATATATATTTATTTTTTCCTATGTAGACTTATAATAATATAAATATCGAGTCTAGAACCAATTCTGGTTTAGATCCAAAATCTGCTCCACTAAATCCTAAGAATCCTCTCAGATCCAAAAAATCATGAACCAACTTGTAATCTAAGATTTACAATCAATATTTCATAATCTCTCAATCCTCACCAATCACTCATGTTCTCCTACATTCGAGAACTTTTACAGATATGCCTCACAATATTTCATTAAATCCTATTCTTAATTTCTCACATAAAATCACTCAAAACATTGAAAAATACATTAATTAAATACTTAGGCAAGCAACTCGCTTGAAAACGAAAAATCCCCTACATTATGCTAAATGTAAAAAAATTGGAACCATGATGCTCCTACATCAGACTCCCAATGTTGAAAACATTCATGATCTCATGATCATGTGATTTTATATGTTGTTAAGAACCTCTATGGTTCCAAATTTTAGTTTGTAATTGTCCAAATACCTTGCATCTTTGTTACTGTTGCATGTCTGTTATATTTTGGTTCATTTTACTCTCTTCAATCAGATTCAAATTCTGATCGATCATCCCTTTTGCTATCAGTTTCCTCCATCTGGACTATTTCATCATTAACTTCCTTATTTCTTCAATCTCCATGTCCAACATATCCTTGGGTTGGTACAAACTCTGCCATTTGTTGTCGCTTCTTCCTTCTTGCTGAAATTTTCAGATGTCGTACACTAGCTGTTGCATCCCCACATTAGGCATATATTTAGGATTATTACTCTGAATTTATTTGCTATGAATGCCTTGTGACTCTAACACCTATTCAATTGGATCTTAATTTAGTTTGCAGCCCTTTCCATATGCATCCTATTTAAGCCATCACTCAAATAATTTCACTTCATCTTCAAGCTATTTCGTTTCCCAATGTTGAAATTGAGATTTCTCCTCCTCTTCCATGGATGTCTCCTCTTTAAACGAATCATGATTTTCAAACATAATTTTCAATAATTTAATGTCTTTGCTCCATGGGTTAAGCACTTCAATGGAATTTTCCTCTTCCTCCTTCATTTGGTTGTTCTCCCGTGCCAAATATTCTTTAGTCTTTGCAACAGTATCTTCATCAAAACCTAAAATCATATACCAATTATTAGAATTAAAAATATAATACCTTATGGTCTCATTTTATTTCCCGATCAGCACATCTGTATCATGCTGATTTAAATTATCCAAAGATTTCATGAGACTTTCTGCTAGTCGCTCCTCCAGATCATCCGTTCTAAGGATGTTTCCCTGCTCTGGTTAACAATAGTGAACTTCTTCCTCTGCAAATTCTATTTGTTGCTTCATATCTTTAGATTTACCTTCAATCAGTAAATTGACTATCATCTTCACTATTGCATACACATTCACCTTTTATTCTCTCCTATCTAGCACATCAGGAACTTGTCAACTAACACATATCTATGTCACAATCAAATCTTGTGACACTCCTTCAGTTCTCACTACCATCACACTCTCATACTCTAGTTATTTTAGCAAATACTCAGGCAATTCAATCACTCTTTGACACCTCACAAGTACTTCATCATAATGTTTTTTATAGTCCTCAATGTGTTATTCTTATTTCTTAACATCTTTCAGTAGATTTCCTTCCTCTTCATTCATTCCTATCACTGTCTTCTCTTTGTCCTGAGACAAATATTCTCTTTGTCCTGGACTATTCCATGTTCCTTTGCCTCTACAAACTCTCTTCAGGAGTATCAATTATTCTCCATATTCTGCCACACTTTATCTCTATGTGTATGCTACCTGTCAGATTTAAAATCTAATTTCCTATTTCTGCAATCACAATTGTACTTTTCATGTATAATTTCAATGACATAACCTTTCTTTAAATTTCCCCTAAAGATATTTCACAAGCTCTGATACCAAATTATGCAGACCTAAGACTAAGCCAACCTAAAACCAAATATTTAATTTGCATATAGTGTGGTCTAAATTGAAACCACACACTGTAATTGTTCATAAGACCCCTTTAAACCTATTAAAACCCACTTCTACTCATCAAAAACTTATATGCCTCAACTCCCTTCAATCAAAATTGATTTCCTTCTCTATCAAAGCCCTACAACAACCTTATCATGCCATTTTTATCAACGAAAAACAATCCCAATTTCCACTTGATAATCATCAGAGCCAAACCTATGAGTTATTGGATAAAAAATCAAAAAATCTCTTCATTGTATGCGCTTTTAACATTTAAGTGCTTAAAATTACCCTTATTACCCTTCGCTTCTTTGCACGGCCACTTCACGTGATCGATGCTTCCTTTTTGAATCCTCATCGAAAATTCCTCATCTCAGTACTCCTTCGAAAATATGACATCGCAAATTCTCTTTGCAATACTCCTTTGCAAATATGACATCGTAAATCTTGGCTCATCGCAAATCTCACACATCGTAAATTGCAAAACAAGTCAACACATGACTCCTCGTCGCATTCACATAGCTCCTTTCACCGAATGCGATACACGATGAAATATTTATGGATGAGTATGATATGCGATTAAAATTTTCATGACTGAATGCGATATGCTTCACAACCATCCATCTTCCATAGTAATTCTGCAATATTATCTTGACCATTCCTCTTCCACTTCATTTCTATGATACAATCTTAACCATCGATCTCTCTTGCTGATAAATCTTTGAAATTTTCGGAAGAAATCCTGGTTGCTCCCTTCGAAAAAATACACTTCTTTTCCTCTTGTCCACAAAAGATACAGATCATTTTTCGCTTTCTGTAGCACTGCCGATGTTTTATGGTAAACATTCTGCTTCTATACATCCTATATACAACTTTTTAAACATATTTCTAAACATTGATTCCAAACAGAATTTACCCAATGTAATCCTATAAGGTAATGGATCTTTAATCGAACTAGCTTCATATTAACTAGCTCTGACTTGATTTCAATGGTTAATTCAGCATCAAAAAACCAACTAATTTAGAATGCCATAATTTCTCTTCTATATCACTTACATTTATGAGTCTGCAAGCGCAAGTTATAACACTCCATGGCTGCTAAAGTGCATTTTTCATTCCTATTCTTATTGAAATATAGTTTTTGAAGGAAAAACCTAAGATTGAACCAATTCCATGACCTTTGCAAACACCTTTGCACGTTGTTCTCAATCTGATCCTTCTCGGACTCACCTACAATGCCTACGTTATGCGAAAATACTCTGATTACATATACATTTTTATAATTCATTAACACATCAGGAATTACATCAACCCAATGCACCCCACATAAACTCATAATTTAGTTTTATATATAACTAAATACTAATCTAAATTTCTCGCTTAAAATCACTCAAAACATTGAAAATTACATAATTAATTAAATACTTAGGGAACCAACTCCCTGGAAAATAGAAGACCCCTTAGATTATGCTAAATGTAAAAAATTTGGAACCATAATTCTCCTGCATCAAATGAGATGTTAGAAAATTATGAAAGTGACACATATGGAGATAAAAAAGGTTGACCATGTTATAAGATATCGTGTTAAGCTCATTATTGATAAGCTCTTCAAAGATGAAAATGTAACAATTCAAGCTCAAATTTGAGAGATCTCTTAACATCAAAGAAATTGAAAGAAGCTAAAATAATATTGGGTATTCTAAAATCAACAAATGATAACAATGTGAAGGAAAACGCTATTCGAAATATAAATACTTCTATAAAATCTATTGGAAGACCTAGAAAGGAAAGTGATATAGATGCACATAGAGTAATACAGATAGAAGTGGTTTCATCAAGTACTAAATAAAATCATTTAGTAAAATATATTGCAAAATCATTAGGGACCTCATGAAAAACATTGCATAAACATAGGAAATTTTTATTGCAAATAGATGTAAATGATGAGATCACTTGTTGGACAGTTATTTGTAGGAATCTGTACAACGATAGACTTGGATAAGACTTTTAAAAATAATATATGAATATTGAATGAAAAATTCATGTGTTTCACCAAAATTAAGGGATGTGACGTGATGAAGAATAACACAAAACCAATATGAAGAACATGGAAAAATTATCTTGGACACCACTCAGAGAGAGTTGTTCAATAAGTTCATAGAAGAGAATCATGGAATTAATGTCTCTATTAGTAGATTTTTGCAACAAAAAACATGGTATGTTAAACCAATCATTATATGCGACCCTTCTTGTTGTCATTATCATGTGGAATTTCAATTATATTATGGCACTTTCCTTAATTTTGATCAAACATTTTGGAAAAATTCACCTCCTCCTTCCACTATCCTTGTTTTCATATCCCAAATTCTATGTGCAAGATAAATTAATGAATTATTTTAGCAAAATAAATGTGTTGGTGGTAAAAAATGTGATTATTGTGGAAATTTGAATTTATTTTGCAAAAAATATCCTATTGATATAAATGATCAATAATTTTCAAAAATAAAAGTGAAATGGAAGAGATATGAATTTATCCATACATCGATTGGTTCAAGTAATAGTACATGTGCTAGAAGGATTGATTTACAAGAAGAATAAATTTTATGATCATGTTTTTGAAGAAGGTTAAGATAGATATTTATAAATACAATAAGAATTCTCATAGATCTTGATGGCACTACCTACAATTCTAAAAATCCCTTGAAATATTACCACCATGAACAATTTTGTCAATAGTTGATTTTGCAGAAAATTACATATTTTTGCACAAAATTAAATATAGAGTGAATATTATTAGTATAAACAAGTTTTTATGCTTGTCCATGTTATATATAAACATGTTGAACAAAATTTTGACCATATAGAAAACACTCTAGTGAGAATCGACATTTTATTAAAGAATACCACTTGTATATCAGTGATGATCGTACACATGATATACATTTTTTACAACAGTGTAACAAGATCCAAAAGAAGGAGAGAAGAAATGGAAACAATTAAAATTGAAGAAATGAAACAATAATTGTTTCAAAATAATACATTTACTTGAGTAATTAAAAATTGTATTGAAATCAAGAACAGACGAAAGAAAGAACTTATCAAGTAAACTTCCTTTTTTCTAAAACACATCCATAGAAATAATTACAAGCAAAAAGAACAAATAGGAAAAAAGACTTTATGAATAGTCAAATGTATTGAAGAGAAATACCCCAAAAATGATATTGACTTTAATTTCTCGTCTTTCTTCTATCCAACTGTAACATATGCACACTATATTTCACTTTTTCATAACGTTGGAAGGAAAAAGGAGGTTAAATCCAACTATTGATTTCACTCTGGATATAACTATAAATGTGAGACCCTGCTTCTCTCTATCTCCAATATTTGTAGTGGATCATTGCAAAGTCATCCCTTGGGATTTATGTATTGTCAACGACCATATTATTTCAAATTAATTTGTCTCATATTCCCCCTAACAACAGGAGGAATAGGTACAAGAATTGGATAGTCTCTATCAAATGGAATTGGAGTCGCTAGTTGTGGAAACTTCAATCTAGGTGCAAGGAAAATATTTTCAATATATCCAAGTTCACCATTAATGAGACCAAATTCAACCCACAAATTAAATAACAATAATTCACGCTCCAACACATAATCATCACTATCATTCATTTTTTTTCTTCCAGTCCTTTCCACAACACATATCGCAATAGGATAACTTAAATGTTTAAGCATTTTTTGATTGTGGAAATTGACAATATTATTGGTTGAAAATAAGTGAATAGAACAATCAAATAACTTCCTTTCCTCTTGACCCAAGCAACTATTAACACACGTCATAAGAACATCCCAACGAACAAGAAAAGGCTTTGCATTTCTAATATTAGTTAAAATATTGTGAAAGTAAGTTTGTCTGAGATCATCTCCTTGTTACCTATAAATTTTATTCTGGGCCACAACAATGTTGAAGCGTTCCCACAAAAAATTTTGAGCATTTCTACCTACATACAAGGGCGTATCTTTAACAGGGGGCAGCTACTTAAGGTGACTGACAAGAATGATTGACCTACCAGAAAAAGGACAGTTCTATTTTTTCAGGAAAATATTCTCGCAAATGAGGACCTATTTGTATGAATACCCTTGGACTAATAAATATCATCTCATCAATTAATATATATCAAATGTGTCTCATTTATTCTTGGAATGCTTCCAAATCCTTCCCACATAGTGGCTTCATATATTTGGTAGTATTTTTTAAAGAAAAATGTAATATTTTTCCACTTACATTAAAAGCAACGATACGAGTTTGAGTAAGCAATAAAAAAGTAATTTTTCCAATGTTATTGAACTAGAAAGAGCATGATAAATACACCCAATCAAGGAATAATTACCTATTCATGCAGTACCGGAACTAATCATTTTCGAAGCACCATCATCTCTGCCATTTGCAAACTTTCAAAAAATAATTTCGAAAGAAACTACTTATTTTTGTGATAAAGAGGAAGGAAACAAATATGTGTGCCTAACGAAGCCTCAACTGAGAACACCTGCACATTGCACATAATTCAAAATATTAAACCCTTGTTCTAAAAAATGATTTGAAACTTCCATTTCCTTCTAATTATAATCAACATAAAATTCCCTTCTACCAAGATTATCAAGGTGTGAAATATTTACACAGCTTGGAGGAACTAAACACAAAAAAACCTGTCACTCTTCAAAATATCGATCAAAATTTTATTCATGTATAAGAAACTCCACATCATCTTCGTCGCCTTCATTATGCAAAGGGGTTCGATCAACATGCCACGCATGATATCTCCAATTCCTCCAATTCTAAAAAATACTTTCAGTAGACAACCTACTACCTAAGCCAATGTGACGAAATGGCTTGTATAAAAGCAAATCACTCTAAAAAAACATTTAAAAATATTCTGATCACTCATCAGGAACAACATAAAATCATTCCCAAACACAAACCATAACATGCTTATTGTGTGGTCTCCATTTCTCCTTCCTACACTTCTCCTCAAAACTCCACAAGCTTCTTGTTTTTACCAAGCGTAAATATTCCAACAAAACAAGTGAGCTTTGATAAACATGAATGGAATTGTTTCTACATAAAACTTCATCAGAATCTAAAGAAAGAATTTGGTACTCTTTTATCCAAACATTCAAGGAGTATAATTTTTTACTACAAACAACAAGAGGCAGCTTTAGCAACAAATGGCATGTCTGTTGAGCTCCAATTTCATGCTCAACAGGAATCTTAGCAAAGAATTTTCTATGCATAGATAAATCAGAAGCCTTAGACCCACTCCCACCAGCAAATATGGTCAGCATTTCATGTTAACTTTCCGATCTCTCTTTGCCTTTGAAGCATATTTTGCAATATACTTCAAAAATTGTTGTCGTGAAAGAACTGGTTTTAAATCAACATTTTCTCGCTACATTTTTAAAACATTAACATTGTGAATATTAAAATGGTAATCATTTCATGTTGGTTAATACTTTTTATCCCTTTCTCATCTATGCACAATGTTGAATCTACATGAACCTCCCATGGCCCATGATAGCGACATCAAAGGAAAAATATTTTTTAAATAAACAATAATCAACCAAACAATAGCCACATTGGACCAAACGAACGTTTACATATCCAGTGCTTTAGGAAACAACAAAAACCCATCAATGGCAGTCACACCTCTATGTTGCCACTCGTACCTAACATGATTTAAAACATGCAATTAACGTATAATAACCAATAATAAGAACATATTTTTTCCTTCAACTCATTATAAAATCATCCAAAATGAATGACAAAAAACCTATACCAAAAGTCTTTAGCACCAGGATATCTCTGCAATACTATTAATATTTTTCGCTTAGGTTTATTTCACCTTGGGTATATAATATTAATCCCTTGGGTTTATTTCCCCTTGGTTTTACATTATTAATTATCTGGGTTTATAATATTTGGGCTTTTAATTTGGGATTTATAATATCTCATTTAATATAAGGGTTTGAAATGTTCAGTTTTTAATATCAGGGATTTTGATGATTAAAATATTGAGCTTTATAATTTTAGGGTTTACAATATTAATATTAATCCCTTAGGTTTATTAATCTTAAGGGTTTATAATATTTATCCCTTGGCTTTATAATATTTATACGCGATTGGGTTTATAATATTTATACTCCATTAGGTCTATTATCCCCAAGAGTTTATAAAACTAATCACTTCGATTTATATCATTAATATCTTAGGTTTATTATTAGAGTTTAAAATATTAATCTTAGGGTTTGGTTTATACCATTAATATATTGGGTTCATTATTAGAGTTTATAATATTAATCTTATGGTTTATAACCTATGGTTTATAATATTAATCTTAGGGCCTACAATATTGGGTTTGCTACAATAAGGGTGTATATTATTCACTTTATTATTAAAGTTTAATATCCTGATGTATCACATTGGTCTTATTAATAATGTTTGTTCTTATGAATAATGTAACTTTTTAATCCACGAGTTTAGTTTATTAAATTTTAATATCATGGTGTATCACATTCTTCTTATTAATAATGTAACATTTTAATCTAGGGGTTTAGATTTTTTCCATTTAGTTTATTTTCCCTTGAGTTTATAATATTAATTTCTTGGGTATATTTTTATTAATCTTAAGGTTCAATACGTTTTCTTTAGTTTTTTTTTTTCAATTGAGTTTATAATATTAATTCCTAGGATTTATTTTCCCTTCGGATTATTATTAACCTTAGGGTTTAATATTGGGGTATATAATATTGGGTTTTTTAATATTGAGGTTTATGATAATTTTTTTTTTTTTTTTCTAATCTTGGTAGGGCTACATCTTCATCATGACCAATATACCACCTGATCCTAAGAATTGAACGAGTGAATTCCCACTAATATCCATCCATTGTATTTGTGATATTGCAATTTCTAATATTGAGTTTATAGTCTTGTATTTAGTATCAATATCTCAAATTTTTTGTTTTTAATATTGTTGTATATAATATTGGGTTTTCTAATATTAGGGTTTATAATATTTTTTTCTGTAAGCTTAATAGGAATACATCTTCATCATGTTGAATATATCACCTTATCCTAAGAATTGAACGGCTGAATTCACATCAAGTGCCTTAAGAGAGCACTCAATCACCCTCTATCCAAAACCTCTTGGACACTTCACATTGAGTGCCTTAAGAGTGCACTCAATCACCATATATCCAAGACTGCTTGGACAAGGTTTATAATATCAATGGTGTCATTTACAATATTAATCCTATTGTTTAAAATATGTATTGTAATGCTTATAATAATAATCTTAACCATATAATATTAATTTTATTGTTTATAATGTTGTATTTTATAATATTAGGGTTTATTATAATTGATTTATTATCATAGTTTAATATTCTTATGTTGGAAAGGTTCATAAATCTATCATTTTGTATAAAATATATTGATATTTATATTAATATGTTAATAAATGTATATTAATGAGGATAATTACTTTTTATTAGTAATAACCCTATACTATTATTATATTATGTTAATTTTGTTATTGTTAGATATATAAATGTATATATGTGTGTTATTATTTATATAGTTATTAATAAGTATAAATAAGCAATCTATAATAGCCACATTAACACTATACATCTAATAATTATCAATGTGATTGATAAATGTTTATAGGCATAAATAAATATAATTGTATATGTATTTCATATTACCCACATTGATAATTATGTTAATTATTTTTAGAAATTAAACTATCACTAAAATTGTACCTTAATAACAATAAAAATAATATAATAAAAAATAACTTAATAATAATAATAATAATAATAATAATAATAATAATAATATAATTTTTCTCTTAAAATTATTTTATTTGTTTATTTTAAGTATTAGAACATGAATTACACGATGTATTTAAAACTAAATAACGTTGTAATTTCTAAATTACACCACGTCGTTATTTTGATAATTAATTTTAATATTTAAATAACAAATCTATAATTATTTTGACAGATAATTTTAATATTTAAATGTTAAACGGATGGTTGGAATATTTCATTTTTTTTAATTGTTGGAAAGGATGAAAACCACACAACATGCTTCAGCCATTTTAATAACATGTCACAGAATTCAACGATATCTAAATCACCCAACAAAACTATAATTAAATACATAGAAATTGAATCTTTCATCGCCTTAATCCTTTTGCCACCAAACCAACCTTTGAACTTTACAATGGAAAATTTGGCTATAACTGCAAATTCGCTACCAAAATGAACAAACATGGTTGGCTATTGCTTGACCAACAATTGATTTAGTATAGGATTTGTTCTGCACGGTACCTGTAGTGAAAAAGCTGGTTTATGGAGAATGAAAGCTGGAAGCTCCTGGATTTGGCATCTTGTGTTGAGATTTTATTTCTTATTTTTAATTAAATCTGGAGGAAAATCTCATGTAGGTGACAACAATAGGATTTGTTGCTACATTGGCTCCATCAGTTTCTGATGAGGAGTTAATGCATCCTATATTTGTTGTGAGAGAATTTATGAGTTTGTTGCCATTTCCAGCTATAAAATGTAAGCCCGTAGAGGCAAGTGTGCATAAGGAGGAATGTGTAGTGAGGAAGGCTGAGAAAATGAGAAACTCTGCAATTGTATTTTCTCCAGTTGATTAATGAGATTTTCGATGCCCTGTTAGGTGGACGTAGCCCAGATTGGTTGGGTGAACCACATTAAAAACTGTGTTCTTTATGTGTGTTTTCTGTTGTGTGCGTTCGTAGTTTAATGTTTCTGTTGTGCTAACTCCAACAATTGGTATCGGAGCTTGAAGTTGGAGGCAGATTCGTTGCTGTATTTTGTTGAACTGACAGCATAAGAAGGTGGACTGTCTGTGTTGCAGAGCCGTCGCTGTAATAACGTTGAAGAAGGTGGACTGTCCGTGGTTTAGAAAGCGTAAGAACGTTGACTGGAACTGCTTGGACCGAGCAGGAACTGCGTTCTGTGTATATCTGTTCTGCAGAGACACTGAACGTTGGTATCATATGAACACTGCCGAAAATGCCGTGGGTTGAAAATCGCGTGGACTATTGTACAGGTTTATTCAAATGCCATTTGAAAGTTTCTATTAATTCGATTTGAAGTTTTCGATGATGTGACAAAAGGTCGATTTGCAGTTGCAGTTTAAAAGCTGATTGGTATTTAAAACTCCAAGTCAAAAGGTTGATTGGTATATAAGAAAGAAAATGGCATGGTATAATGAAAGGTTGATTGGTATATAAAACAAAACTTTCAACCCTCTTGGTGTAATGACCTTTTTTCTGAAGTCGATTGGTATATAAAATGCAAAGTCGATTTGTTTTACTAAAAATCACTTTGTAATTTTTTAAATGCCATTTGTATTTTAAAAAGAAAAGGGGGGAAGTAAAATCGATTTTATATTGTAATATTTAAAATGACATTTAAATCGATTTTCCATTTAAAAATCTATATGCCATTTAAAATTGATTTTTCCTTTGCAAATTGAAAATCAATATGGCATTATGTTAAGGTTAAGGGCATTTTATAAAGGTGAAGGGTATTTTTTTTTTAAGGGCATGCTTTATTAAAAAGGGCATTCTTTATTAAAAAGCTGCAATTGGAGGTTGTTTTTTGTGACACAATATGGCAAAAACACAAAGTGCCCGTTTTGAGATCGAGAAGTTCAATGGCAAAAACAACTTCGAGATCTGGAAGGTAAAGATGTATGATCTACTTGTACAACAAGGCGTGGCGAAAGCGTTGTTGGGAAAAGCCAAACAGCCTTACACCATGACAGATGATGAATGGAGTGACTTGGATGAAATAGCACTGAGCGACATTCGACTGTGTTTGGCGGATGATGTTTTGTTTAACATCGTGTCAGAGAAAACTGCTGCTGGTTTGTGGTCAAATCTTGAAAAGCTGTACATGACAAAATCCTTAACCAATAGGATTCTTCTGAAGCGACAGTTGTACAGCTTGTGCATGAAAGAAGGTACGACGATAACTGATCATCCGAATACCTTTAATACTCTCCTGGTGCAGTTAGAAAGTATAGAAGTAAAATTTGAATCAGAAGATAAAGTTGTAACTTTATTATGCTCGTTGCCCAAGTCATGGGATCATTTTGTTACTTCTATAAGTCTTAGTTCATCAGAAACCCTTGAATTTGATGATGTTGTTGGAGCTTTGTTATCCAAAGAAACAAGGAAGAGGTCAAATTCAGAAACCTCTACATCAGAAGCAATGATGGTCAGAGGTCGTTCTAAAGAAAGATGCTTCAGTAAGCACAACAACTCGCGCTCAAAATCGAAAGGGAAGAAGAGTAAGGTAAAGTGTTGGTTTTGTGGCAAATCAGGACATTTGAAGAAGGACTGTTGGAAGAGACAGCAAACATCCAAAGGAGATTCTTCGATAGAGAAGAAAGAAGAAAACACGACAGATACAGGTTTGGCATCGATTTCAGGTATGAGTGATGAAGTGTTATCAGTTAGTTTGTCTAATCATGATCAACATTGGCTGTTAGATTTTGGTGCGTCAAATCACATGTGCATTCATAGAGAATGGTTTAAAACTTATAAATCAATCGATGATGGAGTGGTTTATATGGGAAATGATGCCTCATGTAATGTTGTGGGAATTGGAAGCGTCCAGATTAAAATGTTTGATGGGACAAATAAAATTCTAACTGATGTAAGACATGTACCTGAACTAAGAAAAAACCTCATTTCACTAGGAGAACTAGACACTAATGGATATAAAACCTTTATTCAAGGTGGAGTAATGAAAGTTTATAAAGGAATTTTACTAGTCATGAAAGCAAAGAAGGTTGGAAATCTTTATCAATTAGAAGGAAGAACAGAGTCAGATCATGCTTTTACAGTATCTAAAAACGATAGTAATTCTATTCGTTTATGGCATCAAAGGTTGGGCCATATGAGCGAAAGAGGATTAAAATTTTTTTCTGATCGTAAGTTACTTCCTAGTTTAAAATCTTCTAAGTTAGATTTCTACAAACATTGTCTATTTGGGAAACAAAGCAAGCAGAAGTTTAAAACTGGAAAACATACTAGTAAGGGAATTCTCGATTATATCCATTCTAATGTTTGGGGTCCATCTCCTACAACCTCATATGGAGGATCATAATATTTTGTATCTTTTATTGATGATTTCTCTAGAAAAGTGTGGGTCTACATGTTAAAGAAGAAGTCTGATGTGTTCACAGTTTTTAAACAGTTTAGCGCATTAGTTGAAAAAATCACTGGAAGAACCATTAAATGTTTAAGAACTGACAATGGTGGTGAGTTCACTTCAAATTAATTTGATAATTATTGCAAGGATGTTGTGATCGAAAGACATAAAACCACTGTATATACTCCTCAGCAAAACGGAGTTGTTGAACGCATGAACATGACTCTTTTAGAGAGAGCAAGAAGTATGCTTAGTAATGCCAATTTGCAGAAGGAATTGTGGACAAAAGCGATTTCTACAGCTTGTTACTTGGTAAATCGATCACCATCAACTGCGATAGGATGCAAAATTCCTCAAGAGGTATGGAAAGGTTATCCATGTGATTATTGTAAACTGAAAGTTTTTGGTTGTGATGCATATGCTCTAGTTCCGAAACATCAGCGTTCTAAGTTATATCCTAAATAAAAAAGATATATCTTTGTTGGATATGGTGATGGAACTAAGGGATAAAGGTTGTGTGATCCTACTACTCACAAGATCATCATTAACAGAGATGTTAAATTTAATGAATCCTCACTTGAAAATCCAAATGTAGATGATGAATTGAAACAGGATAATGAACCTAAGCTTCAACACATTCAGTTTGAAACCAGTTCAAATACTGATGATAATCTAGATGAACAAGTTTCAGATTCAGATCATGAACAAGTTTCAGATACAGATCATGAACGTATTTCAGATGCTGATCATGAAGAAGTTCCTACAGATAATAATCAGAAAATTGTGGAAGTACCAGAAACATCTTTAAGGAGGTCTACAAGAATCAGATGACTTCCTAAGAGGTATGATGATTATGTTACTTCAGTTGCTTTAACTGCTAACGATGATGAACCTTTGTGCTATCACCAAGCTATAGAAGGTTCAAACAGTGGTAAGTGGAAAGAGGCTATGAAGGACGAGATGAAGGCGTTAGCAAAGAATGCCACATGGGATCTGGTAGAACTTTCTAAAGACAAAAAAACTATGGGATGTAAGTGGGTTTACAAATTGAAGAAGGGTGTTGATGATACAGAAGACAGGTACAAAGTGAGGCTGGTCGCAAAAGGTTTTTCTCAGAAAGCAGGCGTTGACTTTCATGAGATTTTTTCACCAGTTGTGAAAATTGTTTCAATTCGAATTGTATTAGCATTAGTTGCTTTACTTGATTTAGAATTACAGCAACTAGATGTTAAAACTTCTTTTTTACATGGAGATTTAGATGAGGAAATTTACATGGAACAACCGGAAGGGTTTGTTCAAAATCGCAACAGGAAATTTGTCTGCAGGCTCAAGAAATCATTGTATGGTCTGAAGCAGTCACCTCGACAGTGGTACAAGAAATTTGATTCTTTCATGATGAGTCAAAATTATATAAGAAG
The DNA here is from genome assembly GCA_034641835.2 of Pinus albicaulis. NCBI lineage: Eukaryota > Viridiplantae > Streptophyta > Pinopsida > Pinales > Pinaceae > Pinus > Pinus albicaulis. The sequence continues at coordinate 1,037,744,859 of CM076575.1, forward strand.
TGAATATGATCATTGTGTTTACTTTAAGAAATTAAGTAATGGCATGTTCATTATCTTAGTGTTGTATGTTGACGATATGCTTTTAGCAAGCAAAAGCATAGTAGAGATCAACAAGTTAAAGGCTCAGATGGCTAGGACGTTTGATATGAAAGATCTAGGAGCAGCAAGACAGATTTTGGGCATGGATATTTTCAGAGACAGGAACAATGGTAAGCTGTGGCTATCACAACAGAAGTATGTTGAGAAGATACTCTTGAGGTTTGGTATGAACAATGTGAAGCCTGTTTCAGTCCCTTTTACTTCCCATTTTAAGCTTTCTTCAAGTTTATGTCCTAACACTAATGAAGAAAAGGAATATATGTCTCGAATTCCATATGCCAATGTAGTAGGTTGTTTGATGTATGCGATGGTTTGTACTCGACTAGATATTTCACATGCAGTTGGGGTTGTCAGCAGGTATATGGCAAATCCAGGAAAAGAACACTGGTCAGCAGTGAAATGGGTGCTTCGGTATCTGAGAGGCACAAGTGATTATTGTATCACTTATAACAAGAGCAATGAATATGTTTGTGGATATGTTGATTTTGATTTTGCAGCTGATTTGGATAAGAGAAGGTCAAATTCAGGGTATGTCTTTACTCTTGCAGGTGGAGCTATTAGCTGGATGTCAAAGCTATAGAACATTGTTGCTTTATCCACTACAGAAGCAGAATACATAGCTGCTTCGCATGCTTGCAAAGAAGCGGTTTGGTTGAAAGGTTTGTTTGGTGAGTTTGGTAGGTTGCAGGACAACATCAAGTTATTTTGTGATAGTCAAAGTGCAATTCACTTGGCTAAAAATCCCGCCTATCATAGTAAATCAAAGCATATACCTATCAAGTACCATTTTGTAAGACATGTTATCACTAAAAGGGGAGTGTCTCTTGAAAAGGTGCATACAAAGGAAAACTGTGCAGACATGTTCACGAAACCAGTTTTGTTAGAGAAGCTACGATGGTGTCTGGCTTCTCTTGGCTTGCAGAAAAGATAAAAATAATAATGAAACATGGTATCAGGCTAATTGTTGTCAAGGTGGAGATTGTTGAGATTTTATTTCTTATTTTTTAATTAAATCTGGAGGAAAATCTCATGTAGGTGACAACAATAGGATTTGTTGCTACATTGGCTCCATCAGTTTCTGATGAGGAGTTAATGCATCCTATATTTGTTGTGAGAGAATTTATGAGTTTGTTGTCATTTCTAGCTATAAAATGTAAGCCCGTAGAGGCAAGTGTGCATAAGGAGGAATGTGTAGTGAGGAAGGCTGAGCAGATGAGAAACTCTGCAATTGTATTTTCTCTAGTTGATTAATGAGATTGCCGATGCCCTATTAGGTGGACGTAGCCCAGATTGGTTGGTTGAACCACGTTAAAAACTGTGTTCTTTACGTGTGTTTTCTTCTGTGTGTGTTCGTAGTTTAATGTTTCTTCTGTGCTAACTCCAACATCCTGTATCCAAATTTATGACTGGTCAAGGAACATACTGCCACTTTTGAAGTATACAGAATGAAAGCTGGACGCTCCTGATTTTGGCAACCTGTATCCAAATTTATGACTAGTTAAAGAGAATACTACCATTGATTTAATCTGGGATTTGTCTTGGCTGGAAGCTCCTGGATTTTTCAACCCATGTCCAAATTTATGACTGGTCAAGGAAGATACTGCCACTTTTGAAGTATGCAGAATGAAAGCTGGAAGCTTCTAGTTTTGGAAACCCGTGTCCAAATTTCTGAGGCGTTTAAAGAGAATACTGCGAATTTTGAAGTAACAAAGATGATTTCAGATTCCGGAACCACCGACAAAAGAAGCAAGGGTTACAGAACCAGAAGCTGATCTTTGGACCCTCCGGTAATTAAGTCTATTCCTGTTTTCACTGCAAGAATCCACGTCGTCACTATAATGATAAGAGCTGGTTTATGCATAATATAAGTTGGAAGCTCCTTGATTTGGCAACCTGTCTCCAAATTTATGACTGGTCAAGGAAGATATTGCCATTTGAAGTATGCAAAATGAAAGCTGGAAGCTCCTGTTTTTGGCAAACTGTGTCCAAATTTATGAATGCTTAAAGAGAATACTGCCACTTCCCTCCAGTAAGTCTATTCCTGTTCTCACTGCAAGAATCCACGTTGTCACTATTATGATAAAACATGGATGTATAGGCTGGAAAGTATCATCCAGCTATGAATGGGTTTCTGATGTGCAAGCCAACACATCTCAATACAAAATTAAATTAAAGTCTAAACGCTTATTTTTAGGAGATTTATAATTTTCTCATATAAATTAACTCATTATTATTTAGATAAATTTAAATACCATAAATATGTATACAAGCTTAGATCACTGTTTTTATTTAAAAATTTTATTCATAAATATAATTTTGGAATATGGTGTAATTTTTTTTATTGATAGTTTATCTTTTTTCAAATATAAAAAATTAGTCAATGGTTTAAGACTCAGAGGCATCTGTCAAGAGTAACCATTTTAAGTAAGTGATAGCTATCGTTTCTAGTGGCTTGACTAGTAAGTTAGGATAGATTTTCCAAATACTTCAAAAAATATATATATAATTAATTCATATGTGGGCTTACTATTTGTTTCCCCTAACCTAAAGGTTCAAATCCAAAGTGGGTTAGAGTATATACACCTCATTAAATGATTATGTAAAGAGGATCCAATGTATGAAAAATAAAAGTCTCATATACTAATTCAATTACAGAGACACATCGTACAATCTTGTATAAGAGTTGGTAAATGTTGATAAGATTCAATCCATAAATGACATCAAAACGCTTATACATGATACATTTCACATTGTTAAAATGAAAAATAAATAAATAAATAAATCATAAAAAAATAACTCAATTACAATTTTATTTTAAATTATTAGTATGAATAAATAATAAAAGAATTTATATACAAGATATATATTATTAGAAAAACATGGAACAAGATTCTTAACCATGTGTATTTACCCCCACTCTAACATGTATACAATAGGTTATTAACACTACATGTCCAAAAAATCACAACTCACTTCATATGACACTTGTTCATATGCCATTTTTTCTTATTAATCAATTTAATTAAAGGGGGGAAAGACATAACTACTTTGGAGATAAATATTAACCTTTTAGTTGTGTGTATTACTCTCAATATTATAGAATATTTTGTGCAGGGTAAATCTCTACAATACACTTAATAACTATTTATAATTAAATTAAAATTTTAGAAGCCCTATTTGAAAATAAACTTGTCTATCAATGTAAAGAAAATGAATGAGCATGTTTAGTTATCTTTAATTAAAAGTATTATAACACATCAATCATCCCAACATCACTTGATTTGTTATTGATGTTACAACTCAATGTGGTAAAATATTTCACTCACTCTCAATTAAAACTAAAATATTTTGATGTCACATGAAGTAATATAACTTCATATTAACTTTAAAAAAAACATAAAGTAATCACAAGTATTTAAAAAAGGTGAGAAATATGCTTTTCAAAAATATCTCAACACATGATTTCAATAAATTGCTTGATGATCTAAGTTAAATAATTTATGTCTATCAAATTCATATATATCTATAAAATAAAATATTCTAATGTTGTGCATTATGAAATATTCAATGTACAAAGAAGAAAAATAATTGAAGGTTAAAAAATAAAAATAAAATACCAAAATTCAATGTGGGTCATCAATTAAATATTTAATATACATGATTAAGTAATATTGACCTATAGTTAAAAATTATTAGTAACAAAATAAACTTATTTCAATGTGATCGAAGTAATCCATAGATAAAATGTCTCAATGAACGTGTTATGTAAAATAGCTATTTATATCTTATATATTGTTTTAAAAAAATTATGTATATATCATATAATTCAATTGGAAAAAGATAAGTTTTTAAGGTTAAAACATTTGGAGTGGTTTTGCTATTTTATTTTTCTTTTTTTACATACATTTACTTTTTAATCCAATAATGATTTTTGGGACCTACAAGTTTAAGTTATGTACTCTAAATAGCATTCGAAAATACAATTTAAAGAATGAAAAATTACACATTATATATAGAGAGAACACTACAAACTCAGTTTTTTTTTTCAAAAATTCAAATTTTACATTGCAAAATAATTTTTCACGTGAAGAAATTAAATTCCTCTATACTTATGTTACTTAATGCTTAAGATGTATCTATACTAATATGAAACACATTTCCTTGCATTCATAATCAACTAGAATATGGTATCCTCTGTGTTTTCCATATCCTTAAATTACTTCTTCTTTAATCATCCATTCTCATAGTTGTTGATACATAAGTTTGTTGTGTTTGGATTCTTTGTTTCTATCTTTTTGGAGATTTTGTCAAAACTGTCATAGTTATTGATAAAGAATTTTGTTGTGTTTAAAATCTTTATTTAATTTTTTTTTTAATTGTTAAATTATATTTTTGTTAATGAATATAAAACATTTGTACTTAAAGTTTTGTATATTTATATTAATAACATTCTTACAAAATTATAGCAATGGAAAAATAATTTATTATTGAAATTTGATGAAGAATCTTTTCAATAAGATTATCTCCACATTCACTAATAATGAAAACTTCAAAGTCATATTCATGTAGTAGCTCAAATGTATTTTTTGTTGGTCAAAATCTGGTATTATATTATCATCTTGAAAACAAAATTTACAATAGGAGCCACCGTGGCTCGATTACATTCAATCACCCTCAAAGTCATACTATTCCCATGGAGCTTGGGTACTAGCCAAGGCATTCGAAGAACTTGGTTATAGGCTGCAAAATTACAAAAAACAAATTGAAAGCTATCATCAAGGAGGTAGATGTAGGGGACCAGTGGAGGAGCCACGAAGAAGTGATCCTAGTGGTGCAGGTGGCAGCTAATGTGATCCATTTGAGTCTCCAATGTTCGGAGTTGGTCATGAGAGCACCTCAAAATACGGTGTAGACTCTCCACAACCTCAATGCTCTCTGTTTATAGGCTTTGAATAACATTAATGTAAGTCGTTATTTCATTTTGGTCCTCCTACCTCTGCTCTCGAAGGGTGTCCAAGTTGAGTTGAATCTATTGTAGCTAAGTGGAGATGGCATCAAGGGTGACCAAAGCCTCAATTTCGTCGGGAGATTGGGCTGGGGAGGCAACGATGGCCGATTCTTAGCGTGGGCTCTCTGTAGACTCCAAATATGAACTCAGGTCTTCTAGAACTGCTCGATGATCCATTCCTCGGCCAAAACCACCATGATGATCCCATGTGCGCTCTCTCGGCATGCAGATTTTCGTCTCTACCTCATGCATGGGAGCACGGATGCTCCAAGTGGCCTCTATACTGCTTGGGTGGGACACCCACACTCCACCATGGAACCCTTGGCTAATATTATCTCGAAACTCAACCGGTGTCTCTCGGGTGTCATGGATGAGGGACACACAACCACCTCTGATCTTTCCACTTCCACCTAGGGAGGTGTAGAGGTTCCACCACCCACAAATAAAAACTGCAGGGAGGCTATATTTATCTGCTAGTCCGAGGCAGAACCACCCAGGAGATGCAACTTTGACGTGTTGCTGATATGCCATCCCCAGTATTGGATCTAGTACCAAGGCAGCGAACACTATTCTCACATTCAAGAACACGTCCACCTTCTGAATTTCCCTGTCGCCTCCCTCGTCCTCCTACTGGTGCACATTGCGCATTCCAGAGTCATTGCTAGGATACCTCCCTTCTACCTACAGTTCACCTATACTTCTTGATGAGTCTGCTCCTCTGCTCTATCCAAGCCATTGGAGCTGAAGCTAGGGCTTGAGAGCCAACAGGTGATCATCAGCACAGACCAATGTTCCAACCTTCACTATCAATCGCAGAACCGCAATGTGCAGAATAACGTCTTCCATTTTCCTTAACATGACCACCCTGTCATGATATTGTCTGCCCTGAGGCTCTTTACCACTCGCTCATGCGTGAATGGTGAGTCGGGGGGAGCGTGGCTTGAGGTTGGGCAAGCCTTACCCAGCCCCACCCACTTGTTCAAATGATTGGACACCCCGAGTGGGGACGTCAAGGTCTTCATCCATTAGGCTTTGGATGTCTTGACTTTCTCGAAGATCCAAGTCCGCTTTAGTGAGAATGTCATTCGAGCTACCACATAATTTGTGAGTTGGCTTGTTTGCACCTTCCAAGAAAGTATGTTATTATATGTTATTATTTATGATTTTTATTAGATTTTAAAAAATAATTAAAAAATAAATATCAATTTATATAAAGAAAATAATTATTATTATTTTAAAATGATATAAATTCTATATATTTTTAACTAATATATATATATATTTTCATTAATATAACTATTTTAATTGGAATGAAGATTAAGTATAATTATTTCATAAATTTTACAAATGTAGTTCATTATAAATTATTCCAATCATTAAAACTAGAATACTAAACTTTAATTAAAATAAATTTTACAAAACAATAAAATTATAATATATATTTTTTTCATATAATTAAAACAAAAAATTTCCATTTACATAGAAGCATCCACTACAAGTAAGAGTGTCACCCATTTAGATAAATTTCCACCAAGTTGGTTATGTTCAAAAATTACGAACAGTTATTACACTTGCCCCAAGGAATGGTATATAATGATCGATATCGCTCAAATTAGCATTAGTTTTGACCAAAACAATAATGTGAATACAAAGATTTTTTTATTCATATCTTATTAAATATTTTTAACTATTATTCTGCTTATCAAATATGAACACCTATGCTTATACACTTCGGAGTCTTGTTGCGAGTAATCTTTCATTTTCTGACATCAACTTAGGAATTAGATCAACAAATAGATCAAAATTGCACTGGTGATGCAGATTGATGATCCGTTTAAGATTAGAATTAAAGCATAACATTTTATGTGAATTACTTTGGGTGTAGAGATAGTATGCTTTGCAGCATGAAGGTGTATTGTTTCCATCTTCCCAGTGATATATTACTGCCACTTGATCGCTGCCATATGCCACCTACTTCCGTTTATGATTGTCGGCATTTGGCATCCAAATACAACCATCCGCATGTGGCTATTGGCATGTTGGCCAGCCAACAATTGGTGACAATGCCACGATGGTTGTTAATCACAAAGGTGATTAAAACTAGTTTTTCGCACAAGACGAATTTTCCTGCAGAAGAGAGCTCATCCATTTTTTTTCATAGTTGCAGAAGAGAGCTCATCCGAGATATCATCCATTTTCCTCAATAGTTGGTGTCACAATAAAGAATGTTCCTACATATTTCAATGTCGAACAGGAAAGTCACTAAGGATGTTGACATCATTGCTATGTCCGAGAGGAAGGCTACCAAGGATGTTGGCATTACTGTTGCTAGGCTGAACGTAGCCTAATAAAAAAAAACATCCTGCTAGTTGAGTTGGGCTAGGTTGCAAAAATCTTGTGCCAGTTGAGTTGGGCCGGGTTAGATTTTGCAAGTTGGAAGTGCTAGTTCAGTTGGGTTTTGCAAGAACTTCCAGCTTGAATTCTGCAAACTCGAAACTGAAAGTGGAAAGCTACTCAAAGTGCAGCTTGAGTTGGTTCAGGCTTCATTTTGAAAGCTCGAAGTGCAAGTTGAGTTGGGCTGGGTTGCATTCTGCAAGCACTTCCAGCGCGCATTTTGCAAGCTGTAACATGAAAATGGAAAGCTACTCAAAGTGTAGCTTGAGTTGGGTCGGCCTACATTCTGCAAGCTGGAAGTGCTAGTTAAGTTGGACTTGGTTGCATTTTGCAAGCAATTCTAGCTTGAATTCTGCAAGCTGGAAGATTAAAGTGGAAATCTACTGAAAGTGAAACTATAATTGATTGACCAAAAGTCTTTAGGTCATTCCCATCGTTGTCCCTTACTCCTAGGTTAATAGAAACTTCCTGTGTAAAGCTTCCAGTGTAATCAATTCCAGTGACAGGATACTGTTGTACCCTATAGATAACATATGTTAGGTGATTAAAGAAGTGCACATATTATATCATTAAAAAAGTGAATATCCATCATTTGTTATCCCCCATTGCACATTGCTCAGTTTCTTCACAATATATTAGTATTTCATCATAAACCACTCATGTTATTCCATTTGCGTGCATATGGCCTGATTTTCTCCTCCATTGTAGCGTTGTTATTCTGGCTATAAAGGAAAATATAGGGATACTCAGAGTAGGTTCGCATATCATCGCTCAAATAACATGCACCTGTCCTGAAGTGTGAACGATCGCAGCAAAGAATTTCATTGCCATTACTTTGAGTTTTCTTAACTTTAATAAATTTTCACAAATTAGTTTCATCATCATACTTAACAAAATTAGTTTCATCATCATACTTAACTGCCTGTGTACTCATTTATTGCAGTGATTTCGTGGTTTTTTGCCATAAATGGGAGAAGAACATATCGCACAAATTATATGGTTAAACAAGCCCATATGAATTTCCTTTTTAGCTTTATTGTTCAAACATCATGAGCTATTTTACTTTCTACAATAATGGCCGTCAAAAGTTAGAGCCATTCCAATTAAAAATTCAGTGAGAGCCATTCCAAATAAAATTCTTCGCTAATTTAAGTTATCGCTACAGCAGCAAACAACCCAAACTGAATGTAAACCTTGAGGTATTTGGATAGGTTAACATGGATACGACGTTGGGGCAGAGGGATGAAGAAGCTCTTGGGCTAAAGAAATGCTCAAGTGCAGATAATATTTGATTCTTTCCTGCGAGATATGGGGAAGTGCGTGCAATGATAAATATCCTCTTAAGCACCCAACCCTCAATGACCAAGTTGTGATTGCATAAGTGGAAAGGCAAGCAGCTAGAGAAAAGTCGGTAATATTTGAACGACTAACCAAGTATAGCTTATTGGTTATATATATATATTTTATTTTTTATTTAATTAAATATGCGTCATGTGAGAGTCTCTGTGCATGGATGACGCATGTATGTGCATGGACCATGTTATTATTCCCAACATAACTCCTCCTGGGTCCCAGGAAGCATAAAATGTTAAATAAGACAAATTGAAGAAATCATACAAAATCCATGTAGATTGATTTCGAAACAGATGAACAAAGTCAATGTTAAATAAGACAAACTGAAGAAATCATACAAAATCCATGTAGATTGATTTCGAAACAGATGAACAAAGTCACAATGTTGTACAGGAGCAATAAAGTTGGATGAAATCTAAATCAGCTTAGTTAGATACAGCCTAAACAAAAATGTCATACATATTTCCACGAGAAGTAAGATTAAATTAAATCATAACCCATCTAAATCAGCTTAGTTAGATACAGCCTAAACAAAAATGTCATACATATTTCCACGAGAAGTAAGATTAAATTAAATCATAACCCAAACTTTTTAAGGATAAAACCTAACAGCAAAGGCAACTCAACTTTGTCTTCTCTAAAATCAAACTCTCTATACACAAAATAGGTAAGAAAAATTGAAGTGCATCCTGTATAAATGGAATCTTAGTATCAAATAAACTAAGAAGCCTCGTATTTGTTACAATTTCAAATTAATACCACCTTATTCTGTGGTGTCCATTCATTTGGAGAATATATTAATTAATGAATTAGAAACTCCAAATAGTTATATTGTCATCCCAAAGTACATATTGTCGTCTGCTTTTTGTTTAATGAGTACCGTGATTTAAGAGAGGATATCACTCGATCATAATGACATTTAGAAATTTTTGGCACACATTTTAGTATTAAATTAATTAAAATTAGAAAATATCTATCAAATTTCATAAAATTTATATCTATTGAAGGTAGATTCAATTCTGCAAAATTTGATATTGGTTATGAAAGTAAATTGACCATATTTGATGGACCTTAACCATTTTGAATTGGATAAAGGTGATGAGAGCAGAGTGTTTGCAAAGTTGCAAGTTTTTGGCATAACAAAGTAGGTCAACTGAAAAAAAAAAAAAAAAAAATGGCCGAACTTTTGTTTGTCGTCGACACCCATTAAAATAGACGAAAATTGTGTTCGACCGATTTTTTTTTTAAATATTCGATTGAAAATGTATCCATATTTACCGGCGGCTGCAAAATTGAAACGGAGTGAGCCTTTGAAAAAAGAAAATTAGTTGAATGTTATAAATAAACTTAGCCGAAACATTATTTTCGCACTTATTTCTCATTTGGACTCAAATTTCAATCTAAGTATTTTGGGCTTAATTTTTAAAATGTGTTTTTGGGGATGAATTTTTGAAGTAAGTCTTTTGGGATAAATTTTTAAAATGAGTTTTTTGGGCTGAATTTTCGAAGTAAGTTTTTTGAGCTGAATTTTAAAGTGCTTTATTTTATAAAGCAAGTCTTTGGGGCTGAATTTTTAAATAGAATTTTTTTTAAAGTAAATATTTTGAACTAAATTTTAAAAGTGAATGTTTTTGAAAGTAAGTCTTTTGCCCTGATTTTTTAAACTGAGATTTTTTTAAGGTAATTCTTTTGTTCTGAATTTTTAGAATGATTTTTTTTGTTTGAATTTTGAAAGTAAATTTTTTTTCTGGTTGGATTTTTAAATTGGTTTTTTTGGGTTGGATTTTAAAAATATACATAGATTGAATTATCATGGGAAATAAAATAAATTTCGAGAGAAAACAAAATCGAATAAGAGACATTGAGTATCACAAAGAATACTCAAGAAACTATTAAAAAATAAATATGGAATAACACTTAAATATTGAAAGGGAAAATCAATCTCAACTAGAAGTTGAAGCAAGTATGTAAATGTAAATATTATAAATTATATTTAAAATTTAATAGCGTATTGTGAAATTTAATTTTTATTCGATGAACTAATTTGAAAAATATTTTTCAATGTAAATAGAGACATATTTTCCTCATAACATTGATGATGAGATTGAAAATGTTGAAACAAAAAGTGGAAAAGATAATGAAGCCAATGATTGATGGTGTTGTTGAAGATGCTGAAAGAGATTCAAGTGAAGAACTTCAATTGCCATTAGGTGTGTGTGTGAAGTTAATTATTTAATGCATATTTATACCCATTTACATTTAATTCTAATATGTATAGATGAAATTAATATCAATGATGAGATGTTAGAAAATGTTAAAACACACAAATATGGAAATAAAAAAAGTTGACCATGTTATACGATATTGTGTTAAGCTCATTATTGATAAGTTCTTCAAAGATGAAAATGTGATAGTTCAAGCTCAAATTTGAGAGATCTCTTAACATCAAAGAAATTAAAAGAAGCTAGAACACTATTGGGTATTCAAAAATTAACGGAAGATAAAAAAGTGAAGGAAAATGTAATTCAAAATATAAATAGTTCTCTAAAATCAATTTGGAAGATCTAGAAAGGAAATAAATGTAGATGAAGGTACAGAAATTCAAATGAAAGTGGTATCATCAAGTATTAAAGAAAATCATTTGGTAAAATGTATGGCAAAACCATTAGGGGACTCAGGAAAAATATTGCCTAAAAATAGGAAATTTCGATTACAAATAGTTGTAAATGATGAGATCGCTTGTTGGGCAGTTATTTGTAGGAAACCGTACAAAGATAGGCTTGGAGAATATGTTAAAACAATACTATATGAATATTGAATAAGGTATGTGATGTGGTGAAGAATAATAGAAAAACAATATGAAGAACATGCAAAACATACCTTTGATACCACTCAAATAGATTTGTTCAGTAATTTCATATAAGAGAATCATGGGATTAATGTCTCAATTGGTACTTTTGTGCAACAAAAACCATGGTATGTTAAATATATCATTGTACGCGACACTTCTTGTTGTCATTATGATGTGAAATTTCAATTATATAATGACACATTCCTTAATTTTGGTAAAACATCTTGGAAAAAATATCCTCCTCCTTCCACTATCCTTCATTTCATGCCCCAAATACTATATGCAAGAGAAATTCATGAATTATTTTACCAGAAGAAATGCGTTGGTGGTAAAAAAATTGTGATCATTGTGGAAATTTGACTTTATTTCACAAAAAAATTCCTATTGATATAAATGATCAATAATTGTCCAACATAAAAGTGAAATGGAAGAGATATGTATATATCCATATATCGATTTCTTCAATTAGTATTACAAGTGGTAGAAGGATTGATTTACAACAATGAGAAATTTCTATGATACATTTTTTGAAGAATTTTGAAATAAATATTTATAAATACACCAAGAATTCTAATAGAGATCGATGGTAGGACCTGTAATTCAAAAAATCCCATGAAAGTTTTGCACGAGGGACGATTTCGTCAATAAGCGATTTTGTAGAAAATAACATATTTTTTTCACAAAATTAAATACAAAGTGAATATTATCATTCTAACCAAGTTTTTATGCATGTCCATGTTCTTTATAAAAAATTTGAACAAAATGTTAACAATATAAAAATCAGTAGTGATAATTGACATGTTATTGAAGAATATAATTTTTATTTCATTGATGATCGTACACATCATACACATTTTTTACAACAAAGTAACGAGATTCAAAAGAAGGACATAAAAAATGGAAAAAACTACAATTGAAGAAATGAAACAATAATTGCTTCAAAAAAATACATTTACTTACTTGAGTAATCAACAATTGTATTGAAATGAACAACACGCAAAAGAAAGAACTTATCAAGTATCCTTTTTTTTTTTTTCTGGAACACATGCATAGAAATAAATACAAGCAAAAAGAACGAATATAAAAAAAATAATTTATGAATAGTCAAATGTATTGAAGAGAAATGCTTTAATCTTTCCTCCTCTTTCTATATAAGGTTAACATATGCACTTTATTTCAATTTTTTATAATGTTGAAAGGAAAAAGGTGGTGAAATTTGAAAACCATCTATTGATTTCACTCTAGATATAACTGTAAATGTTAGACCTTGACTCTCTCTATCTCCAATATTTGTAACCTAGGTAGAACTACATCTTCATCATGTCCAACATATCCCCTGATCGAGTGACTTCACATCAAGTAGTTCCTTAAGAGAGCACTCAATTGCACTCAATCACCATGTATCGAAGACCTTGTGGAAATGATTTATAATATGAATTGTTTCATTTATAATATTAATCCTATTGCTTAAAATATGTATTTTAAGGTTCATAATATTAATCTTAACCATATAATATTAACACTATTGTTTATAATGTTGGATTTTATAATATTAAGGTTTATAATAATTGATTTAATATTAGAGTTTAATATTGTTATGGTGGAATGGTTCATAAATCTATCAATTTGTATATATTGATAGTTATATTAATATGTTAATAAATGTATATTAATGAGGATAAATACTTATTATTAGTAATAACCCTATACTATTATTATATTATGTTAATTTTGTTATTTTAAAATATATAAATGTGTATGTGTGTTATTATTTATATAGTTGTTAATAAGTACAAATAATCCAATTAAATACAACAAATCCAACACACAATCTCACACAACTTGTCATTAGCTCAACAACAACATTACATATTTATAGCATAGACACTCACCTAATCTTCCTAAAATTTGGGGCAACAATCTTGAACTGGTGGAACTAAACTCTAATTATAAAACTCCTATTTCTACATTATTCTATATTATTCTCACCTTCTCCCTTAATGGAGAAATGAATTTTCTACAACACCTAATTTAATTCTAAAAACTTCAAACTTGAGTTTACTAAGAGGCTTGGTAAAGATATCGGCTATATTGTCCTTGATATTACAAAATACGAAATAATTTCATTTGATTCAATCTTCTCTTGTACAAAGTGGTAGTTTTTTTATTTTTTTTGTAAGCTTGGTTGTTCCTTTCATTAACAGTCTGCCTCATCACCGTTTAACCAAGACCCCACGGACATAGTGGTAGTTTTAAATCACAGCTCAATGTGTTTTGATCTGGCATGCTATATTGGATTGTGTGCTAATTTGATAGCACTTTAATTATCACAATTTATGCATGTTGAACCACTTTTCAAATTTGTACAAAGAAGATGGAACTAAAGAGGCAAATGGAACTTTATATCGTTAGTTGGTTGGAAGTCTGAACTATCTCACCACTAGTCTGAACTATCTCACCACTACCAGACCAGACATTGCATACTCAGTCAGTATCCTTATTCATATTATGGCCAAGCCTTCAGGAAATCACTGGAAGGCTGCAAAGAAAGTGCTCCGATACCAAATTAAATATAGCAAATCCAACACACAACGTGAGATAGAGTTCACACAACTTGTCATTACCTCAACGACAACATTACATATTTATAGCATAGGCACTCACCTAATCTTCCTAAAATTTGGGGCAACAATGTTGAACTCGTGGAACTAAACTCTAATTATAAAACTCTCTTTCAACAAACCATAACCACTCCTATTTCTACATTATTCTAGATTATTCTCACAAATCCATCTATAATAGCTATATTAACACTATATATTTTGTAATTATTAACATCATTTTTAATCGAGCATATATAAATGTGGTTATATATGTATTTTATATATTAACCACATTACTAAATATAATTATGCTATTTTTTTTTAAATTAAATTATACCTAAAATTCTACATTAATACAATTAAAAATAATATAATAAAAATTAACTTTGAAATTCACAATTTAGTATTTAGTTAAATATTAATAATAATAATAACTATGATTATTTTGTTTTCAAAAGTATTAAAACATGAATTACACAATTTATTTAATACTAAATAACCTTTTGTAAGTTTTAGATAAAGGATTAACTACACCACATCGTTATTTTGATAATTAATTTTAGTATTTAAGTAACATATATATAATTATTTTGATATATAATTTTAATATTTAAATGTTAAATGGATGGTTGGAATATTTCAACTTTTTTATTTATTGCTGTAATGGAATGAAAACCACGCAACATGCTTCAGCCATTTCAACAACATGAAACGGAATTCAGCGACATCGAAATCACCCAGCAAAACTATAATTAAATACATAGAAATGGACCCATTCATCACTTTAATCCTTTTGCCACCAAACCAAGCTTTGAACTTTGCAATGGGAAATTTGGCTATGTTGCATCACAGCAAAGTCGCAATCAAAATGAACAAGCGTGGTTGGCTATTGCTTGACCAAAAATTGATTTGGTCTGGGATTTGTTCTGGACGGTACATGCAGAGAAAAAGCTCGTTTATGCAGAATAAAAGCTGGAAGCTCCTGGATTTGGCAATCTGTGTCAAAATCTATGACTGGTCAAGGAAGATACTGCCACTTTTGAAGTAGACAGAATGAAAGCTGGAAGCTCGGGATTTTGGCAACCTGTATCCAAATTTATGACTCGTTAAAGAGAATACTTCTATTGATTTAATCTGGGATTTGTTCTGGCTGGAAGCTCCTGGATTTGGCAACCTGTGCCCAAATTTATGACCTGTAAAGGAAGATACTGCCACTTTTGAAGTATGCAGAATGAAAACTAGAAGCTTCTGGTTTTGGCTACCTGTGTCCAAATTTATGACTGGTTTAAAGAGAATGCTGCCACTTTTGAAGTAACAAAGATGATTTCAGATTCCAGAACCACCGAACCTAAATCTGATCAAGCATTGGACCCTCCAGTAATTAAGTCTATTACAAAAGAAACAAGGGTTACAGAACCAGAAGCTGATCAAGCATTGGACCCTCCAGTAATTAAGTCTATTCCTGTTTTCACTGCAAGAATCCACGTTGTCACTATCATGATAAAAGCTGGTTTATGCAGAATAAAAGTTGGAAGCTCGTGGATTTGGCAACCTGTGTCCAAATTTATGATGGTCAAGGAATATATTGCCATTTGAAGTATGGATAATGAAAGCTGGAAACTCCTGGTTTCGGAAACCTGTGTCCAAATGTACGCATGGTTAAAAAGAATACTGCCAGTTCCCTCCAGTAGTTAAGTCTATTCCTGTTCTCACTGCAAGAATCCACCTTGTCACTATCATGATAAAACATGGATTTACATGCTCGAAAGTATCATCCAGCCCTGAATGGGTTTTTGATGTGCAGCCCAACACATCTCAATACAAAATTAAATTAAAGCCTAATTGCTTCTTTTTCGGAGATTTATAATTTTCTCATATAAATTACAAAAATTATTACAAAATTTAAATATGTATAGAAACTTAATCATTGTTTTTATTTAAAATATTCATAAATATAATTTTCAAATACTATTTATTGTTTTTTTTTGGCTTTATGACAAGTTTCTTTCTTAAATATAAAAAAATTAATTAATGGTTTAAGACCTAGATACATCTATAGTAACCATTTCGAGTAAGTTATCGCTATCTTTTCTAGTGGTTTGACTAGTAAAAAAGATAGATTTTCCAAATACTTCCAAAAAAAAATATAATTAATTCATATGTGGATTTATTATTTGTTTTTTCTAAAAAAATATAGTTTACAAGTTCAAATGCAAAGTGGGGTAAAGTATATACACTTCATTTAATGATCATATAAAAAAGATCCAATGTATCACATATAAAAGTCTCATATACTAACTCAACTATAGAGACACATTCTACAATTTTGTATAAGGGTTGGTAAATGTTGATAGGCCTCAATTCATAATAAAGATCAAATCACTTATAAATGATACATCGCACATAGTTAAGGAAAACAAAAAAATCATAAAAGCAAACTCAATTACAATTTTATTTTAAATTATTAGTATGAATAAATAATAAAAATAATTAATATACAACATATATACTATTAGAAATGCATGGAACAAGATTCTTAACCATGCATATTTACCCCCACTTTATCATGAATACAATGGCTTCTCAACACTACATGTCCAAAAAATCACAATTCACTTCATATGACACTTGATCATATGCCATTTTTTCTTATTAATTAATTTAATTAAAGAGGGGAAAGGGACATAACTACTTTGGAGATAAATCTCAACTTTCGAGTTGTGTGTATTATTATGAATATCATAGAATCTTTTGTAGAGGTTAAATATATACCATAAACCTAATAACTATTAATAATTAAATTAAAATTTTAGAAGCTCGGTTTGAAAATAAAATTTTCTATTAATGTAAAGAAAATGAATGAGAACATTTAGTTATCTTTAATTAAAAGCATTATAACACAGCAATCATCCCAACATCACTTGATTTCTTATTTATGTTACAATTCAATGTGGTGAAATATTTCACTCACTCTCAATTATAAATAAAATATTTTGATGTCCACATGAAGTAATATAATTTCATATCAACATTAAAAAAGACATAAAGTAATCACAATTATTAAAAAACACGCTGAGAAAAGTAGTTCTAAAAAATATCTCAACACATGATTTAAATCAATTGTTTTAAGATCTAAGCTAACTATTTTATGTCTATCAAATTCATATATATCTCTAAAAGAAATTATTCTAATGTCGTACACAGTAAAATATTCAATGTACAAAGAAGAAAAATAATTGAAAGCTAAAAAATAAAATAAAAATTATCAAGTACTTTCTAATAACAATAAGAAGGAGATATGTAATTCATTCAATTCTTAATATAAAATTAATATATGTAATTTAAATATATTCATAATAATAAAAAATTCAATGTGGGTTATCAATTAAATATTTTAATATACAAGATTAAGTAATAATGACATATAGTTAAAAATTATTAGTAACAAGAAAATTGATTTCAATGCTAACAATGTAATTCATAGATAAAATGTAACAATGAACATGTTATATAAAATAACTATATATATGTTATATATTGTTTTAAAAAAAATATGTATGTATCATATAACTTAATTGCAAAAAAAAAAAATTATGGTTAAAACATTTGAAGTAGTTTTACTATTTTACATTTTTGTTTTTTTAGGTACATTTTTTTTGAAATCCAATAAATTTTTTTGGGACATACAAGTTTAAGTTATGTACTCTATATAGAATTCAAAAATACAGTTTAAATAATGAAAAACTACACATTATATATAGAGAAGGAATCACTACAAACTCATTAAGATCTATCACACAAAAAAAAACAGTTTTTTCTCACGTGAAAAAATATAATTCCTCTATATTTATGTCACTTAGTGCTTAAGATTGATCTATAATAATATGCAACATATTTCCTTGGATCCATAATCAACTAGACTATGTTGTCATTTATGTTTTCCATATCCTTGAATTAGTTTTTATTCAGTCATCCATTTTCATAGTTGTTGATACATAATTTTGTTACGTTTGAGATATTTGTTTAACTTATTTTTTCTGAAATTTTTTCAAAATTCTCATAGTTATAGATAAAGAGTCAGATAGTTATTGATACATAATTTTGGTATGTTTGAGATCCTTGTTTAACTTGTTTTTTCTGAAATTTGATTAAAATTGTCATAATTATTGACAAAAAAGTTTTGTTCCGTTTAAAATTTTTATTTTATTTAAATTTATTAAATTATAATAATGTTAATTAATATGAAATATTGATATTTAAATATATATATATATATATTTCTTACAAAATTATAGCAATGGAATTATAAATTATTATTGAAATTTGACAAATAATCTTTTGTATACTATTATCTTCACATTCACTAATAATAAAAATTTTAAACTCATTTTCATGTAGTAGTTCGAGTGTACTTGTTCAAACATCTCGTATATAGTTTTATAGGTAAATTTGTGAGATTTATTCATGATATCGAGATTTAGATTTAAATGTAATATTCCAAGAATGTACGTTATATGTTATTATTTATTACATTTTATAAAATAATTAAATATATATATGAATTACTTAAGAAAATTAAGAAAATTAATGATTATTTGCCTAAATGATATAAATTTTATATTTTTTTGTTAATATATATATATATATATTCTTCATCAATATAATTATTTTAATTGGAATGAAGATTAAGCATAAATATTTCATAAATTTTACCAATGTAGTTCATTATAAATTATTCATCAAATCATTAAAGCTAGAATACAGGTAAGAGTGTCACGCATTCAGATAACTTTCCCAGGTTGGTTATGTTCAAAGATTACGAACAGTGATTTAGAAATGGAAGCTTTGTTTTTGCCCCCCTGAACAATGTAACTGACGGTTCTGGCTTAAAAAATAATTCAATTACATATTATATTGTAGGTTGAGGTATGCATTATTATATTAAAAATATTTTCTGTTTTTGTAGTTTGATGTATGTATTATTATATCATGAATATTTTCTTTGGGAGCAAATGACATGTATCATTGTAAATAATTGTGATGATGTTATAGGTTTTATATGAATAACTTATATCTTAAATATTTATTTTATTTATTACAGATAATTTTAATTTTTTAAAGATTTTTTTAATTATTTTTTTAAGTTTAAGTTGTTTAATGGGTAGAATTTTAATGTTACATAGTTTTTAAGGTGTTGAAATTATTTATAAATTTAAAATGTATTTTAAAATACAAAAAATCACAATCTTGTTTGAAATTATATAGCTGAATTTTACTAAAAATAACTTTAAGCTAAGTATTTATTTATTAAATTTTAATATAATAAAATTGATTTAATAAAAAATATGCATCATATAAAGTTTGAGTTCAATTTAAAGTCAAATTTGTTACTATTGATACACATTTTGTATAATATATATAATTTTAGTGGAAATGGATGTTGGTTAATAGTTAAATTTTAATATAAAGTTGTTCATCCACAAACATACTATAAAATTTCATTATAAAACATGGTAAAATTTGCATGATACTTGGTTTAATGCTTAAAGGTTTTACATATTTAAGTTCATGAATATGTAGCAATGAAAGTAAATTTTCCTTTAGTTGGTACATTGTATGAGCATTATTATAATGTTAGTAGATGATAAGTGGGTTTTGTTTAAAGTTGTTTTGTCATGTTATATAAAATGAATCTAGTAAATTGAAAATTACAAAACCCAGAAAATTTTTCATTTGAATGAATTTTATAATTTTGTGTAGATGTCTAAAACTATCACAACACAAAATTGCATTATAAAATATGTTGTGTACATTTTGCATTCACATATAGAAAGGTGAAAATGTGAATCTACGTTACACTTTTTGCCATTTTTTGAGAAAAATATCATATTTTGAAATTCTTCAACTTTTGACATGCCAAAGAATTTTTTTTGTTTAGAATTTCATTTTACAATAAAAAAAAAAACTTGTGAAAATTTTACTAGCTTTCTACTCCTTATTGTTTGGAATTTCTTTTATTGACATTTGATATGCGAACATAGAAATTGTTTGACTAAGTGTTCTTTGAAAATCAAAGGATTCGTAAAAAGTCATGTTTTTTTTGGCGCTAGTGCATTCTTTGTTAACCTGTCATTTTTGGAAAAGAAAGAAATGTGTTCCGAAAATATAGACAGACTCTACTTTGATATCATTATATTTACGAAACCAATCGATGCACACCATAATTCCTATATTCTTTTAATCGAACCAATTTGAAAAAA
Organism: Pinus albicaulis; assembly: GCA_034641835.2. Classification (NCBI taxonomy): domain Eukaryota; kingdom Viridiplantae; phylum Streptophyta; class Pinopsida; order Pinales; family Pinaceae; genus Pinus; species Pinus albicaulis. Next base: position 1,037,765,427 of record CM076575.1, read on the forward strand.
CTATATATTTTCAAGATTTCTAGCATAATGTCATGTTTCAACATATTAATTAAAAACTAAAAATATAAAAAATACCCATTAAAGAAGATAGACCCATGTAATGAACCATAAATTTTTTATATTTTTTAGAGTGCATTTTGGAAGATACATAATTTTGATTTCACTAAATCATAATGACCTTCAGAAATCTTTTACACACATTTTAGTAGAAAATTAATTAACATTAGCAAATATCTATAAAATTCCATAAACCTAATATGTACTAAAAATAGATACAACTCTGCAAATGTTGATATGGTTCCGAAAGTAAATTCACCATATTTGATGCACTTTAACCATTCCAAAGATGGAGAAAGATGATCGGAGCCAAGTTGTTGCAAACTACCATGTTTCCAACCTAACAAAGTATTTTGGCCAAACAAAACAAAAATTCCGCCGAACTTTTGTTTGTCATCGACACACATTTAAAAAACATAATTTTTTTTTGACCTAATTGTTTTAAATATTCAACATTTTCCATCGGCTGTAACATTATTACAGTGTGACCCTTCAAAAAAATCATTTCAGTTGAATGCTATATATAAACTCAGCCAAAATATTATTTTCGCACTTATTCCTCATTTGGACTGAAATTTTAAAGTAAATATTTTGGGCTGAATTTTTAAAGTGTGTTTTTTGGGATGAATTTTTGAAGTAAGTATTTTGGGATGAATTTTTTAAATGAGATTTTTGAGCTGAATTTTTAAATTGAGGTATTTTTTAAAGTAGGTCTTTTGGGCTCAATTTTTAAAGTGAGTTTTTTTTAAAAGTACTTTGGGCTGAATTTTTAATGTGAGATTTTTTAAAAGTAAGTCTTTTGTTCTGAATTTGTAAAATGAATTTTTTGGTCTGAATTTTGAAAGTGAGTTTTTTTTGCTAGGTTTTGAAATTGGCTTTTTGGGTCAGATTTTAAAAATATACATAGATTGAATTATAAGGGGAAATAAAATAAATTGTGAGAGAAAATATGATGCAGGAGCATCTAGCTCCGAATAGACAAAAGTTGGCTAACTGTCTCACTGATTATCACATGGTTGTGAACAGGTTATTAAACCTGTGTTTTAATTAATTTTATTATTCGTTAATTTGCCAAAGACAGTAGGATTAGAAAATTAAAATGTTTTATAGTGAATTATAAGTTTTGAAAAGAAACTGGCAAAGTAGTTAGAGTCAGGCGGTTGGCAGTTCAACCGAAAAACCACAACAGATTAACATCTACAAGTATTTAATTGGAAAAACAATCATAGGTAGGGTTCAAATTTCCAGCCAGAGAAGACAAGAAGAACCAGTGTTTGAAAATAAAACCATCTGTAATCGAAATTGTTCCAGCAAATTTATTTGCAACAGAGCATTGATATATTTATCTGTTTGTTTTCTTATTAATGTATGTGAAACACTTGTGTTGGAGAACGCAAACAAAATTTCTCATTTACAAACTGAACATTGAATGGAGAAGGCTATTGCACACAGGAGAATGAAAAGTGTGTTCTTTATATTACTAACAGATTTAAAATACAGAGACCGAATGCACAGCAAGCACGAAGCGGAGTTCTTTCCTGTTGTTTTTCACAGCAAAACTAAATTAAGAACAGCTTGAAGGTGAGACCAGTTTTCCGAGTTTCCAAAAATTATCAAAAACAAAACAGAGTGTTGGACATATGAACGAGTGAAGGTGTGAATCTCTGACAACATAATTACAGTGGGACTGTGTAGTTTACAGAGCCACTCTATACCATCACTAAATTACAACGAGGAAATTTTTCGGCCAACAGAGACTGGCAAATGGAACAGAGCTGATAACAAAACAATATGCAAACCCTAAGCTACAACAGGAACGAAAACAGGGTCGACTCTACCCGCAGGTTCCAATCACTGAAGCGCAAGCAGCCACGATTTGATCGAAGAAAACAAGACTTGCACATTCAGTCACAAAAATTTCAGAATTAGAACGTATCATCCTTGTTTGGAGTTGCTGTGTTGTCAGAACAACGGAGGAAAAAATCTGTAGAACGAGCAAGTATAAAATCTCATAACTCACCGAAGAATTGGGTTGAGCAAAGATAGGTGACCAGGTTCGAACCAACAGGTCCTGCTAGCGAAGGAGCAAAAGGGTTAGAGTCATAAAAAGAAATTGCAGAGCATAGAATTGGAACAGAGCCAATACCTGTGTTTTCTTCGAACGAAGGGCGGCCACTGGAGTTCTGGTCAGCTCCGAACCTAGAGAAATATGTCGACAATAGACAGTCGTTAGCTGTGGGAGATGAGAAAAGGACGTGTTCATTAAAAAAAATAAACTGAAATAGCAAGGGATCACTGTGAAAAGAGTTATGCACCAACCATTGAAAAAAAAAAGCCATTGCAGGATTCGAACAAGTGGTAGCTGGAGACCACGTAACGGAGGCTGAGCAGAGTCTTCTCAATTCATAGAGAAACCCATCATTTCGTCCCGAAAAACACATAGGGCGTGAAGAAACCCTCACAAAGGTAGAACAAACCTTTCTCCAGTTCAACCGACAGAGGAATAACCATACAGCTGGGAATAGTCACAAATGCGAGTGGGTGGCGCGAGAAGAGGAGCACAGTTAATGCATCAGAGTTCGAGGAACGAGTGTTAAATGCGACGGAGGGTTGGCACCACTATCAACAGATCACACGTACATAGAAATTAATTGCAATTTGATTCGTATTGTAATATTTGACACTCACCCGTTATAAAATCTAAAGTTGGAGCTGGCGTGAATTAACACTGACCACGATTATTATATTAACAAATTGAACTCTGGACAGACTGTGTTTTCCACCTGTATACGAGAGCTAGGCTTTCGACATTTTGGTATCAGAGCCAAGTTTTTTGAATAGAGGAAATGGAGGTTGGTAGGCAAGGACGAAGAAGAGGGACAGTAATTCGTAGAGGAGCAGAAGAGGGACTGAGGGAAGAAATTCGAATTCTGAATGAGCGATTAGCAGCAGTAGAGGCTGGAAGGAGGAGAGACCCCACAGGAAGGGATGACAGTGATGAAGAAGTTGCAGAACAGGTAGATGGTTTGGAGGAAGAGGCACCTGAACTCAAATTGTTGAGGTCAGTTTTGTTATCCAGTCATAAGCCAAAACATGAACTTTCCACTTATGACGGAATTTTGTCGGCAGATGTGTTATTGGATTGGCTGAGTGAAGTGAACAAATATTTTGATTTTGAAGAGATCAGTGAAGACAAGAGGGTGAAGTTTGTTGCCACCAAGTTGAAGGGACATGCGTCCTTGTGGTGGGACAGCGTTCAGGCAGAAAGGAAGAGGCTAAATAAACAGCCTATAAAGAAATGGGCCAGAATGGAGGCCAAGCTGAAAGAAAAGTTTCTGCCTAAAGATTATCAAATTATGCTGTACATACAAGTACAGAATTTGAGGCAAAGGGGGGTAACAGTCAAAGAATATACGGAAGATTTCTATAAGGTGAATTTGAGGGCAGGATATATAGAAGATACCCCAGAAAAAACAGCAAGGCTTGTGAATGGATTAAGAGGGGATATACTGGATGAAATTGGTATTCTCTCACCCAGAACTTTGGATGAGGCATATCAGTTTGCCTTGAAGGTGAAAGAGAAAATAATCAAGAAGCAGAATGCCAGAAGAGGAGGTGGATCTGGCAGAGGAAAGGGGAAGGCTTTTGGCAGAGGTAGAGGTACAGGTTCCAATGAAGAAGGCAACCGTTCCAAGTCTGCTGGAATAGCAGAAAAGGACAATAGCACTAGAGGGGGATGACCAAACCAGCGAGGGAGAGGTAATGGTCGGGGCAGAGGAGCTGTCCAGTGCTATAGGTGCCACAAGTGGGGGCACAAGTGGTATGAATGTCCGGAAGGAGAACCCGCAGGCGGGAGAGGAACGTATGTTGCCCAAGTAGAGAAGGTGGAAGCACCTCCCCAGGAAGTGAAAAATGCACCTGAGATAGGGGAAGCCCTGGTGCTGAACAAGGTGCTGATAAAACCAGTAAAAGAAATTATGGAACCAGATCAGCGGAAGGCTTTGTTCCGGACAGTTTGCAAATCACAGGGTAAGTGTTGCAAACTGATAATTGACAGTGGAAGTACCGATAATCTTGTGGCCACGGAAATGGTGGAGAAATTGGGATTGAAAAGGTTGAAGCATCCCACTCCTTACAAAGTGTCATGGGTGCAAAAGGGGCATCAACTGTTGGTGGACGAACAGTGTGAAGTAGAATTTCAGATAGGTAGATACAAGGACAAAATTATCTGCGACATTATGCCAATGGATGTCTGTCATATACTGTTAGGGAGGCCCTGGCAGTATGACAGAAAGGTAACTCATGATGGGAAGATGAACTGTTACAAGTTTGTCAAAGATGGGTTCAAGCACACGCTTGTGCCCATCAAGGAGGAAAACACAGCAGAAGCTAGTGGAGTGAAGGCATTACTTGTGGGCGGAAAAGAGTTTTTGAAACAGATCGAAAATAATAATGTGAATTTTGTTGTTGTGAGGAGGCCAAAGACAGTGGTACTGCACACAAAGATTTCAGATTTACCAGAAGAGATTCAGGATATGTTGCAGCATTTTGGTGGTATCATAGTGGACGATCTTCCGGATGAACTGTATTGACTTTATACTAGGAGCTAGTCTGCCGAATAACGCAGCCTATCGCATGAGTCCTAAGGACAACGAGGAGATTAGGAAGCAGGTGCAGGAATTACTAGATAAAGGGCTGATTAGAGAGAGCATGAGCCCCTGTGCAGTTCCGACAGTTTTGGCTCGAAAGAAAGGTGGCGAATGGAGAATGTGCACAGACTCAAGGGCTATTAATAAAATTACCATCTAGTACAGGTTTCCTTTGCCAAGAATGGATGACATGATGGACTGTTTGAGTGGGGAAACCTATTTTTCGAAGATTGACTTGAAGAGTGGGTACCATCAGATTAGAATTCAAGAAGGGGACGAGTGGAAAACAACCTTCAAGACGAACGAAGGGCTGTATGAATTGCTGGTGATGCCATTTGGGTTGAGTAACGCCCCTAGTACATTTATGCGCCTAATGAATGAACTGCTAAAAGAGTTCAATGGGAAGTTTGTAATCGTTTATTTGGATGACATATTGATTTTCAGCAAAACACGAGAGGAACACTTCAGGCATGTTCGGAGTGTATTGAGGAAACTGCAGCAGAATAAGCTGCTAATAAATCTAAAGAAGTGTACTTTTGTTCAGCGGGAGTTAGTGTATATGGGTTTTGTAATTGCAGAAAACCAGCTGAAGATGGACCCAGAAAAAGTTGCAGTTATAGTTAGCTAACCATCCCCAAAGAGTTTATTTGAAGTCCGAAGCTTTCATTGATTGGCAAGTTTTTACAGGAAATTCATCAGGAATTTCAGTGAAATCTGCACACCCATGTTGGATACAATCAAAAGGAAAATAAACCTTTTTTTTGGACAGAGGCAGCAGAGAAAATTTTTCAGGCTTTGAAAAGAAAGATCATTGAAAAACCAATATTGAGGTTGCCTTATTTCAACAAACTTTTTCAAGTTCGTTGCGATGCTAGTGGTACAGCCATTAGGGCAGTACTTAGTCAGGAGGACAGGTCGGTTGCTTATTTCAGTGAAAAGCTAAATGAGAGTAGACAAAAGTACTCAACCTATGACAAAGAATTTTATGCGATTTTCCAAGCGTTGAAGCATTGGAGACACTATTTATTAGGTAATGAGTTCGTTCTATTTTCTGATAATTCTGCATTACAGTACATTATGCAGCAGCATAAGTTGAACCATAAACATGCAGAATGGGTTGAGTATCTGCAGAGTTTTACGTTTGTGCTGAAACATATTAGTGGGCAATCCAACAAGGTGGCAGATGCATTGAGTCGAAAGGCTTTACTCTTATAGGAGAGTACTACGCAATTTTTGGGTTTTGAGCATTTGAGGGATCTGTATCAGACAGATGCAGACTTTAAGGAGGCCTACGAGGCCTGCCAAAACCCTCTGTTGAGGAATAATAGTCCATGGTTGGACTACAATTTTCAGGAGGGCTTATTGTTCAGGGGAGGACAGTTATGCATTCCCAATTGTTCGATGAGGGAGAACATTATACGGGAAAAGCACAGTGGAGGTCTAGCCGGACATTTCAGTATAGACAAAACACTATCACAGGTTGGGCATTTTTATTTCTGGCCAAGGTTGCAACAGGACGTGCAGAGGTACGTGAGAAGGTGTAAAATATGTCAATTGGGGAAGGGTGGCAGTCAAAATGCAGGCCTTTACATGCCACTACCTATTCCGAGCAGACCATGGGACTCAATTAGCTTTGAATTTTTCTTAGGTCTGCCTAGGACATAGCGAGGTTTTGATTCAGTGATGGTGGTAGTGGATCGATTTTAAAAAATGGCACATTTTATACCTTTCAGAAAAACCAGTGATGCTACTCACGTAGCACACTTGTTTTTCACAGATATTGTTAGAATGCATGGACTACCGAGGTCCATCATTTCCGACAGGGATGTGAAGTTCATCGGACATTTTTGGTGAACCCTCTGGAAGAAGTTGGGCACTCAGTTACAGTTTAGCTCTGCTTACCACCCACAGACTGATGGACAAACAGAGGTGGTAAACAGGAGTCTGGGAAATCTGCTACGGAGTTTAATAGGCGAAAATTCTCGAATGTGGGACCGCGTGCTTGCTCAGGCGGAATTCACGTACAACGATTCACCAAATCGCAGCACAGGTTGCAGTCCCTTCCAGATCTTGTATGGCATGCATCCTCATGGAGTGCATGAGTTACGGGATCTAGGAAAACTTGAAAAACGGAGTGCTGACGGAGAAGATTTTGCCCATGCAATGAGCGACTTACATGAGCAGGTGAAACTGAAATTACAGGACAGCAGTCAGAAGTACAAACAGCGGGCTGATTTGAAAAGACGAGAAGTTCAGTTTAATGTTGGAGACGAAGCCCTTGCACACTTGCGCAAGGAAGAATTTCCGAAAGGGGAATATAACAAGCTCAATTTCAAAAAGATTGGTCCCTGCAGAATCATTCGTCAATTTTCCGCCAATGCTTACGAGTTACAGTTGCCACCAGGAATAGGTATTTCACCCATCTTTAATGTGGCAGATCTGTTTCCTTATACTGCTGATTCTGAGGATGACATGACAATAAGGCCAGAACGAAACACCCAGGTTGATGAAAGTTCTTGGATGAGACAGATGCCTACAGCACAGCCCCTTGAGATCGAGAGTATTCTCGACACACAGGTAGCCAAGCGCACATGCAGGGAGGAGTATCTACAGTATCTGGTCAAGTGGAAAAACCATCCTATTGAGGATAGTTCGTGGCTTAACGAGGCGCAGATACGGAAAGCTGGTTATTCAGTCGACGATCTCATGGAACGGAGCCATGACTTTTTGTCACCCCGGGAGCCTGATGCAGGAGCATCTAGCTCTGAATAGACAAAATTTGGCTAACTTTCTCACTGATTAACACGTGGTTGTGAACAGGTTATTAAACTTGTGTTTTAATTACTTTTATTATTCGTTAATTTGCCAAAGATAGTAGGATTAGAAAATTAAAATGTTTTATAGTTAATTAGAAGTTTTGAAAAGAAACTGGCAAAGTAGTTAGACTCAGGTGGTTGGCAGTTCAACCGAAAAACCACAACAGATTAACATCTACAGGTATTTAACTGGAAAAACAACCATAGGTAGGGTTCGAATTTCCAGCCAGAGAAGACAAGAAGAACCAGTGTTTGAAAATAAAACCATCTGTAATCAAAATTGTTCCAGCAAATTTATTTGCAACAGAGCATTGATATATTTATTTGTTTGTTTTCCTATTAATGTATGTGTAACACTTGTGTTGGAGAACGCAAACAAAACTGCTCATTTACAAACTGAACACTGAACGGAGAAGGCTATTGCACACAGGAGAACGAAAAGTGTGTTCTTTATATTACTAACAGATTTACAATAGAGAGACTGAACGCACAGCAAGCACGGAGCGAAGTTCTTTCCTGTTTTTTTTCACAGCGAAACTAAATTAAGAACAACTTGAAGGTGAGACCAGTTTTCCAAGTTTCCAAAAATTATCAAAAACAGAACAGAGTGTTTGACATATGAACGAGTGAAGGTGTGAATCTCCGACAACACAATTACAGTGGGACCTTGTAGTTTACAGAGCCACTCTATACCATCACTAAATTAAAACGAGGAAATTTGTCGGCCAACAGAGACTTGCAAATGAAACAGAGCTTATAACAAAACAATATGTGAACCCTAAGCTACAACAGGAATGAAAACAAGGTCGACTATACCCGTAGGTTCCAGTCACTGAAGCGCGAGCAGCCAGGGTTTGATCGAAGAACACAATACCTACACATTTAGCCACAAAAAATTCAGAATTAGAACGTATCAACCTTGTTCTGAGTTGCTGTGTTGTCAGAACGATGGAGGAAAAAATCTGTAGAACGAGCAAGTATAAAATCTCAGAACTCACCGGAGAATTGGGTTGAGCAAATATAGGTGACCAGGTTCAAACCAACAGGTCCTGCTAGCGAAGGAGCAAAAGGGTTAGAGTCATAAAAAGAAATTGCGGAGCATAGAATTGGAACAGAGCCAATACCTGTGTTTTCTTCTAAAAGAGGGCGGCCACTGTAGTTTTGTTCGGCTCCGAACCTGGAGAAATATATCGACAGTAGACAGTCGTTAGCTGTGGGAGATGAGAAAAGGACATGTTCATTAAAAAAAATAAACTGAAATAGCAAGCGATTACTGTGAAAAGAGTTACGCACCAGCCATTGAAAAAAAAAAGCCATTGCAGGAGTCGAACAAGTGGTAGCCAGAGACCACGTAATGGAGGTCAAGCAGAGTCTGCTCAATTCGCAGAGAAACCCATCATTTCGTCCCGAAAAACACAGAGGCCGTGAAGAAACCCTTGCAGAGGTAGAACAAAAGTTTCTCCAGTTCAACCGATAGAGGAATAACCATAGAGCTGGGAATAGTCACAAATGCGAACGGGTGGCATGAGAAGCGGAGCACAGTTAATGCATCAGAGTTCGAGGAACTAGTGTTAAATGCGACGGAGGGTTGGAACCACTATGAATAGATCACACGTACATAGAACTTAATTGCAATTTGATTCGTATTGTAATATATGACACTCACCCATTATAAAATCTGAAGTTGGAGCTGGCGTGAATTAACACTGACCACGATTATTATATTAAAAACTTGAATTCCGGACAAACTATTTTTGCCACCTCTATACGAGAGCTAGGATTTCGTCAAAATATGATTGAATAAGAGACACTGAGTCTCTTAAAGAGTACTCGAGAAACTATTATAAAAGAAACAAGGAAGAATGCTTAAATATTGAAAGGGAAAATCAATCTCAACTAGAAGTTGAAGCAGGTATGTAAATGTAAATATTATAAACAATATTTGAAATTTAATAGTGTGTCATGAAATTTAATTTTTATTTGATGAATTAATTTGAAAATATTTTCAATGTAAAGAGAGAGAGATTTTCCTCAAGCATTGATGATGGATGGAAAATATTGAAAGACAAAGTGAAAAAGATAATGAACCAGTGATTCATGGTGTTGTTGAATATGTTGAAAGAGATTCAAATGAAGAACTTGAATCACCATTAGGTATGTATATGTATATGACATGTGTATTATTGAAATTATACATATTTATTAGTTTCAATTTCATTCACACTGTATTTTTTAATTTAATTTGTTAATGTATATTTATACCCATTTACATTTAATTCCCATATGTACAGATGAAATCAATATTGATGATGAAATGTTATAAAATGTTGAAATACACACATATAGAGATAGAAAAAGTTGACCATGTTATATGATATCATGTTAAGCTCATTATTGATAAGTTCTTCAAAGATGAAAATCAGACAGTTCAAGCTAAAATTTGAGAGATCTCTTAACAGAAAAGAAATTGAAAGAAGTTAAAACACCATTGGGTATCGAAAATAAATGAAAGATAAAAAGGTGAAGTAAAATGGAATTCCAAATATAAATAGTGCTCTAAAATAAATTGGAAGATGTAGAAAGGAAAGTGATATAGATGGACGTAGATAAATACCAATGGCAGTGGTTTCATGAAGTACTAAACAAAATCATTTTGAAAAATATATGGCAAGAGAATTAGGGACCTTACGAAAAAAAATTGTATAAACATAGGAGATTTTAATCCTAAATAGATCTAAATGATGTGATCACTTGTTGGACAGTTATTTGTATGAAACCGCAAAACGATCGACTTGGAGAAGATGTTAAGAAAATAATATATGAATATTGAATGAAAAATTCATGTGTTTCACCAAAAGTAAGGGATGTGATGCGGTGAAGAATAACACAAAATCAGTATGAAGAACATTCAAAACATATCTTTGACACCACTCAAATAGAATTTTTCAATATGTTCATAGAAGAGAATCATGGAATTAGTGTCTCAATAACTACTTTTTTTAAACAAAAACCATGGTATGTTAAACCTATCACTGTATGTGACACTTCTTGTTGTCTTTATTATGTAGAATTTAAATATATTATGACAACTTCCTTAATTTTGGTAAAACATTTTAGAAAAAATCACCTCCCCCTTCCACTATCCTTGATTTCATATCCCAGATTCTATATGCAAGAGAAAGTCATGAATTATTTTATGAAAAGAAATGTGTGTGGTAAAAAAATATGATCATTGTGGAAATTTGATTTTATTTGACAACAAATAGCCTATTGATATAAATGATCAATAATTGTCCAACATAAAAGTGAAATGGAAGAGATATGAATATATTCATACATCAATTGGTTCAAGTAGTAATACAAGTGCTAGAAGGATTTATTTACAAGGAGAAGAAATTTCTATGATAGATTTTTTGAAGAATTTTGAGATAGATATTTATCAATACACCAAGCATTCTCATAATGCTTGATGGTAGGACTTGAAATTCAAAAAATCCCGTGAACTTTTTCGACAACGGAAAATTTTTTCAATAGTTGATTTTGCAGAAAATAACACATTTGTTGCAAAAAAATAAATATAGAGTGAATATTATAATTCTAACCAAGTTTTTATGCTTGTCCATGTTCTATATAAACATGTTAAACAAAATTTTAACCATATAGAAAGTGCTAGTGAGAATCGACATATTATTAAAGAATATCACTTTTATATCAAAAATGAGTGTACACGTGATACACAATTTTTACAACAATGTAAAAAGATTCAAAAGAAGGACAAAAAAATGGAAACAACTACAATTAAATAAATGAAACAATGATTGCTTCAAAATAATACATTTACTTACTTGAGTAATCAACAATTTTATTGAAATCAACAACATGCAAAAGAAAGAACTTATCAAGTAACCTTCTTTTTTCTCTAAAACATGTGCATAGAAATAATTACAAGAAAAAACAAAAAATAGAAAAAAAAAATTTATGAATAGTCAAATATATTCTAGAGAAATACCCCCAAAATAATATTGACTTTAATCGCTCCTCCTCTTTCTATCTAAGTGTCACATATGCACTATATTTAATTTTTTTATAATGTTGAAAGGAAAAACACGGTGAAAACTTAAAACCATATATTGATTTCACTCTAGATATAACTATAAATGCAAGACCTTGCCTCTCTCTATCTCCAATATTTGCATTGGATCATTGCAAAGTCACCCCCTGGGATTTGTGTATTTTCAATGACCATGCCATTTTCAAAGTAATTTGTCTCATATTCCATCTAACAATAGGAGGAATAGGTACAAGAATTGGACAACCGCTATCAAATGAGACACCACAATACTCTTCAAACATAACCGTAAAAAAATGTGTAAGTTGTGGTGGCTTCGAACAAGGCGCAAGGAAAATATTTTCAATATATTCAAGTGCACCATTACCAGACCAAATTCAACCCAAAAATTTCACATTAACATCCAGTACTCTCCATGACATAACAATACTTCACGCTCCAATATATCATCATCACTATAAGTCATTTTTGATCTTCTAATCCTTTCTACAACACAAATCACAATAGGAAAGTTTAACAATTTAAGCATTTTTTGATTGTGCAAATTGACAATACTATTGGTTGCAAATAAGTGAACAGAATAATCAAACAAATTCATTTCCTCTTGATACAAGAAAATATCAACACGCATCATAAGAAGAACCCATATAACAAGAAAACTCTTTGCATTTCTAATGTTGATTAAAATATTGTGAAACTATGTTTGTCTAAGATCATCTCCTTGTTACCTATAAATTTTATCCAGAGTCACAAAAATTTTGAAGCTTTCCCACAAAAATTTCCCATGAGTTCTACCTACATACAAGATTCTATCCTTAACAGGAGACATCTTCTCAAGCTCACCAAAACGAACAATGGAAATACCACAAAAAGGATAGTCCTTGTTTTCCGGAAAGGCTTCTCGCGAATGAGAACACATTTTATGAATAGCCTTGGACCTAAAAAGCTCATCTCATCAATCAATATATATCGAATGTGCCCCATTTATTCTTGAAACACTGCCAAATCCTTACCACATGCAGGCTTCATATCTTTTATAGGAATTTTTAAAGAAAAATGTAATGTTTTTACATGTATGTTAAAAGCAATGATACTAGTTGGAGCAAGCAATAACAAAGTAATTTTTCCATTTTTTTTTGAACTAGAAAGAGCATGAGAAATACACCCAAAGAGAGAATACTTCCATGTTCCAGAAGTACCTAGAATAATAATTTTCAAAGCACCATCATCTGCGCCATTAGCAAAGTGTCGAAAAATAATTTCAAAAGTAGCTAGTTATTTTTCTGATAAAGAAGAAGGAAACAAATGTGTGTCCCTAACGAAGACAAAACTGAGAAGACTTGTAGACTATGCATCTTTCGGAAAATTAACCCCTTGTTCTAAAAAATAATTTGAAACCACTATTTCCTTCCAATTATAATGATCATCAAAGTCTCTTCTACCAATATTATCAAGATCTGAAATATTTACACTGCTTGAAGGAACTAAACACAAAAAATCATGACACTCTTAAAAATATAGATCAACATTTTATTCATGTATAAGCGAAACCACTCCATCTTCATCACCTTCATTTTATAAAGGGGTTCAATCAACATGCCATGCACAATATCTCCAATTCCTCCAATTCTCATCAATAATTTCAGTAGACAACCCGATATGTAAGCCAATCTGATGAAACGACTTTTCTAGAAGAAAATCACTCCAAAAAACATTTCAAAATTTTATGATAGCTCATCAAGAAGAATGTAAAATCATGGCCAAACAAAAATTATAGCATGCTTATCGTGTAGTATCCATTTATCCTTCCTACACTTCTCCTAAAAACTCCATGAGCTTGTTGTTTCTATCATGCATAAATGCTCCAATAAAACAAGTTAGCTTTGAAAAACCTGAATGGAATAGTTTCCGCATAAAACTTCGTCAGAATGTAGGGAAAGCCATTGGTACAATTTCTTCCCAACATTCAAGGATAATAATTTGTGACTACAAACAACAAGAAGCAAATTAGCAAGGAATTTTCTATGTGAATGTAATACCCCTATTTATAGATTTTATAATTAGTGAATAAACATAAGGTTCAGGTGGACCTAGGGAATAATTTTGTATGAACATGTTATTTTTTAAATTGATAAATAATTGTGGAATTAATATTATTTTGTAAAGGCAAAGTATTTGAGACAAGGTATTCTTATCCATGAGGATGGCCTAGAATCCCAAGACTTTCCCAAAACTCTCCAGAAATAATAAATAAATTATTTTAGATGGGAGAAAAATATCTAAAAATATCCTCAGTAAAATTCAAAATTACTGAGAAGGGGTAGGAATAAAAATGGGTTGAGGAAAATCTAGTTTTAAAATAAGCTTTTGTGGAAAAAACAAAATAAAAGCCTAGGCTATGGGAAAAACATCCCATAATAACGAGACGTCGTTATAGAAACATGTTGATGGAAAGACGAGTTAAATAATCCATTAATAGTGTGAGAGAGGGGATTTCTACACTGGGGAACATAGGTCTCAGCTCGGGGGAGAGTTGTGGAGAAAGCTCACGGTTGGGTGGAAAACATTCTTTACACAGTGGTATGTGATTCCTGTGATTTCCTCTACCTAATATGACTTTCTAATGCAATTATATTGTTATGATTTTGAAATGAATCTGAAATTATAGTAAAAAATCCAATAGAAATTAGAGAGAAGAGGGACAGTTCGCTATCACATGCTCATATCAATTGAATTGTTATTATTATTTGTATAAATTTAAGTAATTGATTATCTATGTATTGTATAGTGTCAATTTTTCCATATGTATTTGTCAGAGTCATATATAATTTAATATAGTTAAATCTCAAATCCTGTTACATAGGCTAAGGAACCTCTACTAGATAACCAAGTAGAATCTTTAAACACGGGAATGGGTCTAAATCTGATGTTTATTAGTAAATATAATTATAGAAGTAAATCGTAAATTATCATTATAAGTAATGAATAACCAATATGAAACATTTGCTTAATATTATACATACACAGATATTCTAACATAAATAACAATAGTGGTACAGAATATCATATCTGAACAGACTCGACATTGCTGATATAAATTTCAGATAGAATGTAAAACAAAGATTATTTATATTTTGCAGGATAACACAAATATTAAAAAAATACTAATCCAGATCTAAAGACATATATATGCCAACATGATGTATATATAGATGATGATAAAATATCATAAAGTAGGTTACACAAAAATCTATATTAGTCAAATTTCCTATACATAAACTATTAAATATAAATAATCGTTAAATAACAGAGGACCTAACTATTCAGGATACTAGAACTTGGAAATTGTACAAAGAAACTTTAAATACACAAGGGTAATAGCCCAAGATAATATTAAATAGATAAGAAAAAATATGAGGAATTGAGAATGTCGGAGAATCTTGATTGTTCGAGTGACTAGTCTCTGAATGAAATAATTATTCTATCATATGAGGTGGTAAATGACAGATACGAACAATATATCATGTAGAGAGAAAAAATTCAAACGTAAAATAAAACAATAAATCTGAAATTAGAATCATACTAATAATATAAGAAAAAAAATGGAAGGAAATAAATCCTATGAATAAGAGTATAGGAGGCAAGAGGATATTACCTAGTTATACTCTTGAATGCTTCGTCTTTGCCTTGTACCTATAGTAAGAAAAGGATGTAAGTAGGGATAATTTTAATTTATATATAAAAACATTAAAGAATATTTAGAAATAATTTCCACTACTGTAACATACCTGAAAACTCAAAATCTTTTTTTTTTTCGTCGTTTTGTGACGATCATACTTCATACAATTTTCTAATTCATAGTTACTCTTTTCTATTGACTAATTTTCCCCTTTTATGTAATTTGAGTAAAGGTTTTCCCATAGTAATTAAACCTATTTATAATAAAATCTCTATATTAACTTTTCCTAATTTTCCCCAAGTCTATAATGTTTATACATTAAGTATCCATACTCTAAACTTTGTCTCCTTCTCTAACACCCCTAGTTTATGTTTTCTTTCAAAGCTAGACATTTGAACTTTAATCCTAAGGGGAGTGGACCCCAAATGGATAAGTATTTTAGTGGATGTAATTAAATATTTCAGTTTGGAAATTAAATAAAATAATGTTGTGCAGATTGACCAATGAGAATTGTGAGATTACTTGCTAAATCCAAGAGGATGGATAGAGGAAAATAATTCCCCAAAAATATTTCAAAAATCCTTGAAAGAATTTATTTGCAAATTAGATTTTAAGGAAAATCTAGTTTCCCCAATGATGTGGAGAGTAGTTGGGAAGAGGTAAAAAGCTGGGAAAAGTAGAAAGCAGCTTTAAAAGTCCCTAAATAGGGAAGCCTAGGCAAATAAGAAGAAAATCATCTTGATATTCTGGACGCAGAATTAGAAACAGGCTTTGGGGAGCAAAAGCTTAAATAACCTATTCCTTAATAGATTAAGGGGTGGGTCTATTCTAGTAGGTGATCTCAGCTCAGGGGTGAGTTCTGGAGATAGAGGGACTCTACGGTTTGGAGGATTGGTCAAATACCAAAGTGGTATGCACAGAGTACTATGAATGGTTTACATTGATTGTTGTTAAGTGTAAAAGTTAAGGATTGTTGCTGCATATTTCCTGAAATGTTTTGTTTATGCTAGTGTTCCATACATTTACATAATGGTAGAGTAATTAAACTCTTTCAGTCCTGCATAGTTGTAGGAACCAGGAATATGAGGATAAATCAGCCAGAAACTCTAAACCAGGCTTTGGTTTAAATCTGGAGATCATGTTTCCTCATAATTTATATCCATGTAACTTTAATCTGGTTCTGTTATAACTAGAATTCATTCAGTAAACGTTAGGGAAACCAAATAAAAACCTCTGTGTAGGCTGAATTAAGTACAAGAAAGGCAGAGCTATATATATATATATATATATATATATATATTGGTTGAATTAGTTAACTGAATTACAGTCATATAGATTTATAAATCAGTAGTACATGGTTGTTTATGGATTTTATTCTATAATAATGACTGAATGGAAGAGTGTATAGTTTAGTCCTATAAACTCAAATTGTATATATATATATATATATATATATATATATATATCTAGTAAGTAAAAGAACAGGACTAAACATGTTACTAATCATGCAAACAAATGTGGTCTGGGAATTATATATATATAGCAAAACTAGTGTTAATATCTTCCTTAAAGTAAGAATCCAAACTGAATAATTTCTAGAAGTGATCAGCCGTGTCTACAAATCTCTATAACATGCATGCAGACGATACAAGCTGTGAAAGATAAAAAAAAAACACTTCTCCATCAGATTTATGGAATCAAATACCACATAGACTGAAGTTGTTATGATAAGAACCATTATAAAAATGTGAAAACAGTATAGTTGCCTATTATAATGAAATACCTAAAAATATAGAATTTGTAGTAATGGAAAGTTCTCAAGCACTGATAAATTGCAGACTTAAAAACTCTTACAACAAAGAGACTTATAGTCCATTTATCCTATTATGATGAAGAGGAAACAAGAAGTAAAACTAAGGCTAGTAAATTTATTACTTTCTTCAACTATACTTAGGTAGATCATTATGGAAAAGAAAAATATATTATGGAGTTGTCAATAATAATCGAGCTGAGGGAGAGAGAGTTATTATACATATACATATATATCAAATGCTAAAGCCACTTATAGCATAGGCTCGCATAGTCCATAATGACATTCCAGAATTTAATTGTTCAGAAAATTATACCATCTGAATGATATTAACAATCCCAGCCTCTGGCCGAAATTAACGCTAACAAAAAAAAAAAAAATTATAATAATAAAAAAAAGGAGATAGCCATCCTTGTGGGAAAACTATGAACTAATTTAAACAGGAAATGGAGGCAAACATCATTGCCGACAGGAGATAGACGCCGACCTGTGACCATGAAAAATAAATCGTTATAATGATCTTATTGCAAGGATAAGTATGATATCTTCAATAACCTATTTGTTAGGTAAATAACATACCTGCACAAACATTTCGGGGAATAAGTTAATATGTATGAATGAAATTGGATAAAGACACCATAAGAGGTTACGATAACAAATCAGGGTTCTACTTACCCAGAAGCTATAAGAAGGACCCGTTCCCTTCTGATGGTTGTCTATGAGCCACTGAGACGATTTGGTTACATGTATACACAGCGTAGAAACCAAACCATTCTAGAATTCAATACTTCTACAAGTGTTACCTCATAAGTGGTATTTAACTCTGCGCAGGAGAACTATACGTGTGTAAAATGAACACTCTGCATATATTACAAGATGTCGATTATATGCTCGTAGGCGTTATATGAACCAAATATAAGACAAGAATGGACATAAATTAGAAACATAATCTCTTAACCTCGAGTGAGAAAAATCTCATAACATCGAAAGAGAGAACCAGGGCAAACTGAGATGAGAAATCTAAATGCGTCGACTTGAGTGTAATTACATCAGAATAACAAAATGAAACAAAATCATAGCTACGGCTAAAGAGGTGACACTATACCACCTCATATAGAAACCATACGAATCGACATCGACCACTATGTGAAGTCATCATATAGAAGCAGGTCGAAGTAATAAAGATTAAATGTATATTGACTCAAGAGAACTCAGGAAACGTCATGAAATTTCGTTTCAGGGTTTATAATATGCCTATAAATACAAGTGCTCCATCCAGGTAGGAAGCACGCTAAGATACAATATAATAGATCATCAAATCACTGAATACTTTGACTATAACAAGAACGTGAAGAACCACAAAGGCCAATATACCAGTGTAACCACAATTCAAACCAGAAGAGTATTCTGTGTCATTACCCAAGATCTTGGAGGACTTAACCATTAAAAAAAATGGGAAGGATATAATATTAATTTTACCTGAACGATCAAGCCCTCGACTCTAGGAGATTGGCACTGGCTCGTGTAATCAAACGCAGAAGTGAAACCGTGAGACTTCGGCATTCATTGAGAGAAATTATTACAAGTGACGAATTAAAGTTGCAGATTGAAAAATCAAACTTATAATGGAGCCAAACCCTAAGTTATCATGGATCTCCGTCGTCCACGTGGAGGGCGATGGCCACATCGAGACAAGACCAGAGAGACAAGTACCTCAGAAAAAATTCAAGAACATTGAAACATGAGCGATAATATTTGCAGAATGATCCAATAGGTACGCATTCTTATCAAGAACTATACGGAAGCACATGAAAAACCACACATAATTTAATTCTCTCAAATGGAAGTCGCCGAAATTACAAAGGAAACCTTACAAGGAGTAAAACGAAGGTCCCTTTAACAAGACGTAACAATTAGACCATTGAATAAATAAGAGCGAACAAGTGCTGAGCCGGTGGCCTTGCTTAGATACGCAATCGAGTTCTCATGGGTATCAACGAAACCATGACAAGATGTATTGGTTACAATAATACAAAAATCTATTGAATTTTAACGAGGGATATATATATAACTTCGCATGAGGAATATAAATGAAACCCTAGTGATATGTACTATAACCAAAACCATAATGGTTCGTATTTCAATCATGAGTGAAAAAAAATCAAGTAAGTGATCCATGAAGTGCACATTATCTTATATCACACGTGGTAGTATTGAGATATTAACCAACATATTCATCATTTCATATCATATATGGTGGTATTTAGGTATTAGCACAAGTATCATGGTTAGTAATGGGTGCTGAAATAGCAACCCATGCTTTTACAAAAAAAAAATTATGGGTTAATTAAAACCATAAGTTGCAAAACTAAAATAGATATCCTAGAAAAGAGAGAAGTATCGTGCCATGACAAAACAAATATTTGTATAAGTGAAGTTCATACAATTACACATAGTTGAAAAAAAAAATTGTGGGGATGAAATTGAGGGACATTACAAATGGTATCAAAGATCATGTTACAAAACTGGGCTGTTGTTGTGTGTGCTCACGGTATAAATGAATTACTGTTGGAAAAAAAAAAAAAAAAATTTATTTATTGATCTGTGTTGTGTAGTGTACAATGGTGCTGGAATGGCAGAAGGTGAAGAAATTTATGTCGATCTGCGTGATGAAGATAATACACCAGATCCCAACGCTCTGGTGATGGCTATGTTGCACAGTTTTCAATGGGAAATGGCTGAGCTAAGATGCTAGAATTATAGATTGTCATTAGCCAGTGAGGAGTAGGAAAAGCTCATCAGAGAATTAACTTCGCAGAATAGCCAAGAGGGTGAAGGTTCCAGGAAGAGGAAGAATGATGAGTCTGAGGACGATGATGCTGTTAGGCATCAACATAAACAGAAAAAATAATTACAGGGGGAATTCTGAAGGATCAAACCTCCCTCCTCTGATGGGGAGAAGGAGGAAGATGCTGAAGCCTGGTTGTTGAACATGATTAAGTATTTCCAGGTCTATGAATATGAAAGAAATCTGAAGGCCAGATTAGTTGTTTACCAGCTACAAGGTAAGGCTACCTTGTGGTGGGATGAGACGAAAATGGTTCATGCCATTGATGAAAAGATGGTTACTTGGGAAGATTTCCAGGTTAAGTTTAAAAACTGCTATTTAAATGAACGTTATTACGATGATAAAGCAAAGGAATTTCATGAGCTTAGACTGGGACAACTTACTATTGATGAATTTTTCACTAAGTTTAAAAATTTGTTGAGATATGTCCCTTACATCCGTGAAGAGAAGGCAAAGGTGAAAAGGTTTCTGAACTATTTTCTTGCTGTATACAAGGAGAAAATAGAGTTTGATAATCCAAAAACCATGGATGAAGCAGTGAGAAAAGCTAGATTATGTTACCAGCAGTTCAAAGGCAAAACTGAACATGGAAAAAGCTAGGTAAATAAAAGTGATTTCAAAGGGAAGAAACAGAAACCAGCTTATTTGAAGAACTTTGGCAGGGATCATCAGCGGAAGAAATTTTAAAAACCAAAAGAAAGTCAAACTGCCCAGTCCCAAGTGGGTTCAAAACACATAGATGGAGACAATAAGAAAGAAGGCACAGTTAAAATGAGGGAACCCTTGAAATGCTGGGGATGTGGAGAACCCCATCTTTTGAGATATTGTCCACACCGAAACATTCAGATGATTATGAGAGATCGAGAAGCTACCACAGTAAATGACATAGCCAGAAATATACCCACTATCAGTGCAGCCTTGGAGAATTGACAAGCAGAACATCAAGCTACCATGGTGGAGATGGAAGGTAAGATTGCTAACCAATCTGTTACTATGTTGATTGATCTGGGTGCTTCTTTGAGTTACATTAGTCCAAAAATTGTAGAAAAATGCAATCTCAAAACTGGAAAATTTCAGCAGTCTTGGTTGGTCCAGGTAGCCACTGGAACTAAGATGAAGGTAACACATAAATTACCCCGAACAGCAATTAAATTAAATAATTTTCATACAGAAGTGAATTTGAACATTCTGCCCTTAGGCTCATATGATCTGCTGATAGGAATGGACTAGCTAGAAAAGAGAAAGGCCATGATGAACTGTTGGGATAAAACTCTACATTGCATAGATGAAGAGGGGAAACCTTTTATTCTCAAGGGGAAACCAAAACCCATCTTGGCTAGACAAATATCAGCACTGCAATTAAAAATAACAGCTAGGAAAGGCTACCAAGTATATGCAGTACATGTAGAAGAGACCCAACATAAACCTGAAGAAAATCTGCTGGATAATTTTCCAGTAGTGAGAGAGTTTAAAGAAGTCTTTCTAGAGGAGATTCCTCATCTTCCCCCAAAATGAGAGATTGAGTTTTCAATCGATTTGGTGCTGGGAGCAACACCTGTTTCCCGAGCCCCTTATCGAATGAGTCCCCCCGAACTCATGGACCTGAAAATGCAACTGCAAGAATTGCTGGATAAGGGCTATATCTGACCGAGTGTGTCTCCTTGGGGAGCACCGATTCTATTTGTGAAAAATAAGGATGGAACCTTTAGGATGTGCATTGATTATCGTCAACTAAATAAGTTGACCATTAAAAACAGATACCCCTTGCCCAGAATTGATGATCTTTTTGACCAAGTGAGAGGAGCTTCAGTATTTTCGAAGATTGACTTAAGGACTGGTTATCACCAGCTTATAATTAAGGAGGAATACATTAGTAAAACAACTTTTTGAACCAGGTATGGTCACTACAAATTTGTAGACCTACGTTTCAGTTTGACAAATGCCCCTACCACCTTTATGTGCTTAATGAATAGTGTGTTAAATAAGTACTTGGATAAGTTCGTGCTTGTGTTCATAGACAATATTTTAGTTTATTCAAAAAGTAAGGAGGAACACAAAGAGCACCTGAGAATAGTGTTGCAAACTCTGAAGGAAAACCAGTTATATGCCAAGTTCAACAAATGTGAATTCTATAAGGACAAGATCCAATACTTGGGACATATTATTTCTGAACAAGGGTTGGCTGTTGACCCTGAAAAGATAAAGGCTATTAAATAATGGCATGTGCCAACTGATGTTTCAACAGTGAGGTCATTTATGGGGATTGCTGGTTATTATCGTAGATTTGTGGAGAGATTTTCTGCCATAGCATATCCCATAACATCACTACAAAGGAAGGGGGTCAAATTTGAGTGGACTGAAAAATGCCAAAATATTTTTGAACAATTAAAATTAAAACTCACCACAGCCCCTATATTGAAAATTGCAGATCCTGATAAAGAATTTTTTGTATGTACAGATGCCTGTAGAGAGGGGTTGGGAGGAGTCCTTTTGCAGGAAAATTCAGTTATTGCATATGAGTCTAGGAAACTGAAGACAGATGAACAGAACTATAGTGCATATGATTTGGAGTTGGCTGATGTTATTCATGCCTTGAAGATGTGGCGACACTATCTTCCTGGAAAAAAATTTACATTGATGACTGATCATATTAGTCCTAAATATTTCTTTTCCCAAACTGATTTGAACATTAGACAAGCTAGATGGCTGTCTTTTATGAGTGAATTTGATATGGAAATAAAACATATCAGAGGAAAAGAAAACAAAATTGCTGATGCTTTGAGCAGAAATGCTTGCCAACACATAAACAACATTGGAAGTAGTGTAAAATTGGAGTTAGAAGATTTAGTGAAACAGGTAGCAGACCAGGATCCAAATTATGAGAGCCTACAGGTGAAAATAATAAAGAAGGAGATGGTTGAATACACTCAAAACCAAAAAGGATTGATCTGCTACAAAAACAGATTATATATTCCTAGTGTAGATACTTTGAAAAGAGAGATCTTAGATGAATATCACAAATAGCCGTATGCAGGGCATCCTGGATATCAGAAAATTTTAACAGCTTTTAAAAGGAAGTTGTTTTGGCCATGAAAGAAAAAATATGTAGCAGAATATTTATCTAGATGCATGGAGTGTCAACTAGTTAAAGTTGAGCATCAGCATCCTGCTGGTCTTTTAAACCCTTTGCCGATTGCAGAATGGAAATGGGACACAGTTTCTATAGATTTTATAACAGGGCTACCCAAAACTAAATACCAACACGATTCAGTGATGGTAGTAGTAGACACTTTAACAAAAAGCTGCACACTTCATACCTGTAAAGTCTACTTTTGGGACAACCCAACTAGCAGATGTGTTTCTAAAAGAGATAGTAAGATTACATGGGGTCCCAAAGATGATTGTTTCAGATCGAGATGCTAAGTTCATAGCAGCCTTTTGGAAAGGTCTATTTGGAGGTATGGGCACTAAGTTGAATTTTAGTACTTCCTATCACCTTCAGACCGACGGTCACACAGAGAGAACTAATCATATTTTGGAGGATATGTTGAGAATGTATGTGATGGATCGGCCATCAAAATGGGAAGACTACTTGCATTTAGCTAAATTTGCCTATAATAATAGCTATCAATCCTCCATCAAAATGAGTCCATTTGAGGCACTCTATGGAAGGAAATGTCGTACTCCTTTGAGCTAGAGCCAACCTGAGGATAAGCTAAATGTTGGTACCAGATGCTTTACAAGAGATGGAAAGAATTGTTAAACAAATACAAGGAAACATCAAAACAGCACAAGATCACCAGAAAAACTATGCTGATAAGAAGAGAGTACATCGAGAATTTAAAGTGGGGGAACATGTATATTTGCGTATTAAACCAAAAAGAGCACACTTTATTGTGGAATTTGTGCAAAACTGGCTCCTAGATACTGTGGTCCTTTTGAAGTATTAGAAAGGGTGGGACCAGTGGCTTACAAGCTGGCCTTACCGCCCCATGTTAAAGTTCATGAAGTGTTTCATGTTTCGTTATTAAAAAGATATATACAAGGTGCTTCTCACATTGTTGATTGGAATGTGATACAGGTGGAACCAGAAGGGGAGTTCCCTCCAGAACCGCTTCAAATATTGGAGCGGGAAGAAATTGAATTGAGGAATCGAATGGTAGCAAGAGTAAAGGTGCAGTGGAAGAACTTTACTGTTGAAGAAGCTACCTTGGAAAGAGAAGCTAAAATGATGGAAAAATATCCATTTTTGTTTGAAAAATGAACTCTATTAATTAGATATTAACACCGAGGACGGTGTTTGCTTTCAGAGGGGGAATATGTAACACCCCTAGTTTATGTTTTGTTTCAAAGCTAGACATTTGAACTTTAATCCTAAGGGGAGTGGACCCCAAATGGATAAGTATTTTAGTGGATGTAATTAAATATTTCAGTTTGGAAATTAGATAAAATAATGTTGTGTAGATTGACCAATGAGAATTGTGAGATCACTTGCTAAATCCAAGAGGATGGATAGAAGCAAATAATTCCCCAAAAATCTTTCAAAAATCCTTGAAAGAATTTATTTCCAAATTAGATTTTGAGGAAAATCTAGTTTCCCCAATGATGTGGAGAGTAGTTGGGAAGAGGTAAAAAGCTGGGAAAAGAAGAAAGAAACTTTAAAAGTCCCTAAATAGGGAAGCCTAGGCAAACAAGAAGAAAAGCATCCTGATATTCTGGACGCAGAATTAGAAATGGGCTTTGGGGAGAAAAAGCTTAAATAACCTATTCCTGAATAGATTAAGGTGTGGGTCTGTTCTAGGAGGTGATATCAGCTCGGGGGTGAGTTCTGGAGATAGAGGGACTCTACGGTTGGGAGGACTGGTCAAATACCAAAGTGGTATGCACAGAGTATTATGAATGATTTACATTGATTTTTGTTAAGTGTAAAAGTTAAGTATTGTTGCTGCATATTTCCTGAAATGTTTTGTTTATGCTAGTGTTCCATACATTTACAGAATGGTAGAGTAATTAAACTCTTTCAGTCCTGCATAGTTGTAGGAACCAGGATTATGAGGATAAATCAGCCAGAAACTCTAAACCAGGCTTTGGTTGAAATCTGGAGATTATGTTTCCTCATAATTTATATCCATGTAACTTTAATCTGGTTCTGTTATAAATAGAATTAATTCAGTCAACATTAGGTAAACCAAATAAAAACCTGTGTGTAGGCTAAATTAAGTACAGGCAAGGCAGAGCTATATATATATATATATATATATATATATATATATATATATATATATATATATATATATATATATATATATATATATATATTGGTGGAATTAGTTAAGTGAATTACAGTCATATAGATTTATAAATCAGTAGTGCATGGTTGTTTATGGATTTTCTTCTATAATAATGACTGAATGAAAGAGTGTATAGTTTATTCCTATAAACTCAAATTGTATATATATATATATATATATATTTAGTAAGTAAAAGAACGGGACTAAACATGTTTACTAATCATGCAAACAAATGTGGTCTGGGAATTATATATATAGCAAAACTAGTGTTAATATCTTCCTTAAAGTAAGAATCCAAACTGAATATTTTCTAGAAGTGATAAGCTATGTCTGCAAATCTCTATAACATGCATGCAGACGATACAAGCTATGAAAGATAACCAAAAAACACTTCTCCATCAGATTTATGGAATCAAATACCACATAGACTGAAGTTGTTATGATAAGAACCATTATAAAAATGTGAAAACAGTATAGTTTCCTATTATAATGAAATACCTGAAAATATAGAATCTGTAGTAATGGAAATTTCTCAGGCACTGATAAATTTCAGACTTAAAAACTCTTACAACAAAGAGACTTATAGTCCATTTATCCTATTATCATGAAGAGGAAACAAGAAGTAAAAATAAGGCTATTAAATCTATTACTTTCTTCAACTATACTTAGTTAGATCATTATGGAAAAGAAAAATATATTATGGAGTTGTCAATAATAATCGAGCTGAAGGAGAGAGAGTTATTATACATATACATATATATCAAATGTTGAAGCCACTTATAGCATAGGCTCACATAGTCCATAATGACATTCCAGAATTTAATTGTTCAGAAAATTCTACCATCTGAATGATATGAATAGTCCCAGCCTCTGGCCGAAATTAACGCTAACAAAAAAAAAAAATTTATAATAATAAAAAAAAGGAGATAGCCATCCTTGTGGGAAAACTGTGAACTAATTTAAACAGGAAATTAAGGCAAACATCATTGCCGACAG
Source organism: Pinus albicaulis (assembly GCA_034641835.2). Classification (NCBI taxonomy): domain Eukaryota; kingdom Viridiplantae; phylum Streptophyta; class Pinopsida; order Pinales; family Pinaceae; genus Pinus; species Pinus albicaulis. The sequence continues at coordinate 1,037,791,642 of CM076575.1, forward strand.
GAGATAGACGTCGACCTGTTACCATGAAAAATAAATCCTTATAATGATCCTATCGCAAGGATAAGTATGAAATATTCAATAACCTATTCATGAGGTAAATAACGTACCTGCACAAACATTTCGGGGAATAAGTTAATATGTATGAATGCAATTGGATAAAGACGCCAGAAGAGGTTACTATAACAAATCAGGGTTATACTTACCCATAAACTATAAGAAGAACCCGTTCCCTTTTGATGGTTGTCTGTAAGCCACTGAGACGAATTGGTTACATGTATACACAACGTAGAAACCAAACCATTCTAGAATTCAATACTTCTACAAGTATTACCTCATAAGTGGCATTTAACTCTACGCAGGAGAACTATACGTATGTAAAATGAACCCTCTGCATATATTACAAGATGTCGATTATATGCTCGCAAGCGTTATATGAACCAAATATAAAACAAGAATGGACATAAATTAGAAACAGAATCTCTTAACCTAGAGTGAGAAAAATCTCATAATCTCGAAAGAGAGAACCAGGGCAAATTGAGACGAAAAATCTAAACGTGTCCACTTTAGTGTAATTACATCATAATAAAAAATTGAAACAAAATCATAGCTACGGCTAAAGAGGTGACGCTATACCATCTCATATAGAAACCATACGAATCGACATCGACCACTATGTGAAGTCATCATATAGACGTAGGTCGAAGTAATAAAGATTAAATGTACATTGACTCACGAAAACTCAGGAAACTTCATGAAATTTCGTTTCAGGGTTAATAATATGCCTGTAAATACAAGTGCTCCATCCAAGTAGGAAGCATGCTAAGATACAATATAAGAGATCATCAAATCACTGAATAATTCGACTATAACAACGACGTGAAGAACCGCAAAGGCCAATATACCAATGTAACCACAATTCAAACCAGAATAGTATTCTGTGTCATTACCCAAGATCCTAGAGGTCTTAACCATTAACAAAAATGGGAAGGATATAATATGAATTTTACCTGAACGATTAAGCCCTCGGCTCTGGGAGATTGGCACCAGCTCGTGTAATCAAACGCAGAAGTGAAACCGTGAGACTTCGGCGTTCATTAAGAGAAATTAGTACAAGTGACAAATGAAAGTTGCAGATTGAAAAATCGAACTTAGAATGGAGCCAAACCCTAATTTATCATGGATCTTCGCCGTCCACGTGGAGGGCAATGGCCACACCTGGACAAGACCAGAGAGACAATTACCTCAGAAAAAATTCAAGAAAGTTGAAACACGAGCGATAAGATTTGCAGAACGATCCCATAGGTACGCATTCTTATCAAGAACTATACGGAAGCACATGAAAAACCACACATAATTTAATTCTCCCAAATGGAAGTCACCGAAAGTACAAATGAAACCTTACGAGGAGTAAAACGAAGGTCCCTTTAACAAGACGTAACAATTAAACCAGTGAATAAATAAGAGCGAACAAGTACTAAGGCCGTGGCCTTGCTCAGATACGCAATCGAGTTCTCATGGGTATCAACGAAACCATGACAAGATGTAGTGGTTACAATAATACAAACATCTATTGAATTTGAACGAGGGATATATATATAACTTCGCATGAGGAATATAAACGAAACCCTAGTGATATGTACTATAACCAAAACCATAATGGTTCGTATTTCAATCATGAGTGAAAGAAAATCAAGTAAGCGATCCATGAAGTGCACATTATCTTATATCACACGTAGTAGTGTTGAGATATTAACCAAAGTTTTCATCATTTCATATCATATATGGTGGTATTTAGGTATTAGCACAAGTATCATGGTTAGTAATGGGTGTTTAAATAGCAACCCATGCTTTTACAAAAAAAAAAATTATGGGCTAATTAAAACCATAAGTTGCAAAACTAAAATAGATATCCTAGAAAAGAGAGAAGTATCGTGCCATGACAAAAACAAATATTTGTATAAGTGAAGTTCATACAATTACACATAGTTGAATTTTTTATTTTTTTTGTGGGGGTGAAATT
>CM076575.1:1037793761-1037861939 GCA_034641835.2 Pinus albicaulis
ACATTACACCTTCTTACTTCCTACTTAAGAATTGGGAAAAGACATTATTATTGATTTTATGGCAATGTCAAAGCATTCATTTATGTATTCATTTTGTATGGAATATACCCATAATCTTTTGGTTGAATTTATACAGGCCTTACCCATAAAACTTAACAACATATTTAACCACTATTTGTGTTGTTATTTTCGATGGAGAGTATAAGCATTGGGACTTATGATACTATTTTCAAATTGTTAATATATTTTCAATATTGTCATCGGATGGGTTCAACTCAAGCTTACCTATGTATCCATATGGCTTACGTTATTAACCCTCTTAAATCTTCATTGTTTATATGTCTTCATGTTATTTCATGTGCTGGAGACTTGATACGTTTGTACCTTCACGGGTGACTTGACATGTTTGCATCGTCGACTTGACTATTTCCATTAATATCCTTACCGTCGGGTGTTATTAACATGTAGCTTGCACGCAACGTTGCTACAACTCCTTTTCTCGAGTTTTCTAGCGTACTGATCAAGTAGATTTTTGGGATTTCATTCGTATCATTGTATTAATTCTAAACGTATGAATTCTCTACCCACAGTCCTCCACATTTAATTGGATTGATTTTACCCTATTAAGTTATACGACTTCATCAGAATATGCCACTTGTAGGGCTAGATGATGTTAGGGTTTTAGAAATTCATTGGATATTTAATGTAAGAGATCATAATAGTAATAATTCATTTGCCTCCATTATCAATTCTCTGGTCTCACTTTGCCATTCCGTCGACTTGCCTTTGCAATGTGACGACGAGCTTTTGGCAAGGGTTTATCCACAACTTTCTTTGGACGAAACTCTTCCATTCAGTAAGAATGTTATTGTTAATCAAATTTTGACTTTCATCCTAGCTTTATATGTATAATCTGAAGGGCATTCTTTTGTGTTTGATACTACGTTTAAGAAGAGCCTCTATTTTAGATATATGATTAATAAACTTTTCCCCCTTAGTAACTCTATTGTTTTTTCATACAGTCATTATGGTAGATATTATTGAGTGTATTTGGGAAATTTCTATCCACTTTCAAGTGTATCTAAGGTTCAGAGAACCCCAACATTAAGAATCCCAATTTTTACTTTGGTAATTTCTATATTGTTTAGTATTTTATTTTTGAATTGAACTCACAGATGTTATTATGGAATCGTTCACCCACGCTTATCAAGTTCCCTTTTTATTTGGGTATTTTGAAATTCTTTCTCTGTGCATAACTAATATTATGGGCATTTTATTTGTAAATTTTTTTTCTCGCTACCTTAAATGAATGCGACTCAGATTCTGATATGAAGAAATGAATCTGAGCTTCAATATATCTCGATTCGCACAGGTGAGCAATATTTCACTTTAGCTTATTGTATAATGAGTTTTTGTTCATTTCGATTTGTTGTATTTGCCCTAACTCGATGTTAAATGAATGGTTACATGTAAACGTTAAGTCCTTGCCCCTCTTCATCGACATAAAAGTTATATTGTGGAAAATTTGAGCTTTTCCACTTCATGGAACTAACTTAATCTCTCTCTATACAGGTCGGTTTTATTTTGTATACTCCTCACTGAGTATGATTACTCAGTTTATAGTGGAGCTATCAGTTTATTCTTCAAATTTGTAATTTAAACATTTATATTTCTCTTGGCATATTACTTACTCAGAAGCCGATATTATATGGATCTCTCATCATTTTCCCCAGTACCATAATATGCATATGAGCTGAAAAGTTTCTTGTATAATTATAGACCCTTTTTCCGGCTTACATTTTGTCACTAAACTTTATTATGGATCTGGTTTCTAACACCTTTCTTCATGAATTTCTAGAATGTCATCCTCTTTTAATATATCAAGTTTATATATATATATATATATATATATATATATATATATATATATATATATATATATATATATATATATATATATATATATATTTGTAGGAGTATTACTATTCATACAGATGTAAATATTATTACTGTGTGTTTTCCTTAGTTTATTGATTTTTCATCTTAAATGACAGTGAATATAAATTCCGCAATAGGACTTAGTAAGTGTAGTATATATGTGTATCTCTTGATATTGATACTCATCTATTCAGAATTTTATTCATATATGGAAAATATCAACCATAGTAATTTCCTACAGCTCTCTATATTGCTCTAAACAAAGTTTTCTTAAGAGTTCTGTTCAGTTTTACTTACCACAGTGCTCAAGAATATTTTATGGTTAACTTCAGTATGTGAATTAACAGTTACAATTTATAATATAACTCTTCATTTCCTTCAGTTATCTCACTGTTAGTTTTATAATTTCATTTTTGTGGTTATGATGAATAAAACTAATCCCTATTCAAGAGAATATTTAAAACTCAATTTGGTTTAAAGTTGCAGATATCTGCTTGCATAGATATAGTTTAATCAACTATTAATATTTTTCAACTTATTACAGAAGTAGGAATTGTAAATTTGGATTTGACTAATTGTTTATACATATATTACATGCAGATCATTTGCAATGATTTAATATCTTATCTAGTACTTATAAAGGTAATCATCATAAAAAAAAAACTAAATTCCTATCATTTCTTTCAGTCCTAATTGGAAAAAATTCTGGAGTTCAGTTCCCAAACCCCTTTTATTTTATTTTTTCTATACTTGTTATTTAAGATAGAATACTAAATTATTCTCCATAATTCCATTAATTTCTAATTATAAATAATTAGACAGAGTTTTATGTTTGATACCTTGTCATTGAAAATTTAATTTCTTTTCCTGTACCTAAATTTATATACTAGAAGCAGATTAAAGTTACAAAATTCAATCTTCTATGGGAATAGCATATATCTTCATATTTAAACTAATGTTAGTTTAGAAATTCTTATTGATATTTTCTCACAGATTTTTATTCCTACAACTATGCAGATTTTCAAGGGTTTTACCCTCTAACAAAATATGTTAAATGTGAGGAATCTAATACTCATAACCTGAACTTAACACTGTTTAATTCAGTATAAATAATCACCATAAAACTAGAGTTAGCATATTATAGTTTGGATGTGCATACCATTTCTTCTAATGACCAGTCCTACCAACCCCAGAGTTCCTTTGTCTCTAGAACTCACCCCCAAGCTGAGATCCCCTCCAAGAATAGACCAACCTCAATCCATTCTGGAGTAGCTTATTTAAGCTTATGCTCTCCCCAAAGCCTGTTTCTAATTCTGCATCCAGAATTACAGGATGCTTTTATTCCTATTTTCCTAGGCTTCCCTTATTTAGGGACTTTAAAGCTGCTTTCTGCTTTTCTAGCTTTTTACCTCTTCCCAACTACTTTCCTCATCATTGGGGAAATTTAGATTTTTCTTCAAAAATCTAAATTAGAAATAAATTATTTCAAGGCTTTTTGAAAGATTTTTGGGGAAGTCTTAGCCTCTTTCCATACCTCATGGATTTGGCAAGTGATCTCCAAAATCTCATTTGGTCATAGTGCATAGAAAATATTTTATTTATTTTTTATAAATAATTAATTAATTAAAACCACACAACAATTATCCATTGGGGTCCACTCCCCTTTGGACTGAAGTTCAAATGTCTAACTTGAAAAACATAAAACTAGGGGTGTTACAACTACGAACCTGAGGAAGGAGGCATACAGACTTGCCAAAGTGCTGGTCATTCCTCGAAAAAGAACATCAACCTGGGTAGGGGTACCCATGTTACTCTCAAAAAATTAGAAATCAAATTCAAGTATAATATATCGAAAATAATATGCAAGTATTTATTGAAATATGAAAGTACGGTTAAAATATAATGAGAAGGATATGTTGTCGAACCTCTGTTCAAAGAAGGCCCTATGTTGGAAGCCTGTGTAAACCTTGGTAAGTATGCAATCCTTCAAAAAATGTAAATATACAAAAAGGACTATTGCGAAATTATACTAGTGTATGTATTATATAGATTGACACAACTTACTCTAAATTAAATTATTTAATTCAATACACTCATGAATCACAATTATGTACGAATCATAGAAAATAAAACATAATATGAAGTATGATCAATGAGTAATGATATAATAGAAAAGAAATCTAAATAGGCAGAGTTAAATCAACTACATAAACCATAGAGATAAAAGGATTTTGGGGCATCGTGTTTATCCATATAAAATATGAATTGTATTATTAAAATTTAATAACGAAGGTTAATATGAAAGTAAATAAGGAGTAAATCTAGAAAGATAAATGGATCCAGAAATTAAATTTAAAATATCATTCTACAGGACATGAATTATAATTTAAATGAGTTGACATACAATGAAGTTCAATTTTATACAGTGAATAAAATAACGTCTGAAAACCATCGAGAAGTAAGAATTGACACCTATTCATATATATACATAATCATAATAAGAGTAGTAAGGTGTTAAAAATTATATACTAATGCACTGAATGCAGAGATATCTTATCATGTAGGAAGATTCATATAAAATATACGAATGACCACACAAACTCATGTCAGCATTGGGAACAAACAAAACAATATGTAAAATGTAAAAATAAATACTGTAATATTTGAATTAAAAACTGCTACGAGATTAGAGTAGTCTATGTGGATGTAAATCAAATTGAACAACCAATATAGGTGGAAATCCAAGTAATAATATCGAAAAAAAATTGTATGAAATCAGTAGTAATAAAATACTCTGGAGCTAGAAGAAAACCAAATTTACTTCCTATAAATATTGGTAAACCAAAACTATGAAATTAGTTAAATTAAGTTGGGAACTGTGATGCATAGAGAAGTTCCTCTACGTGAAGGCAGATGCACTGAGTTGGTTAAATTTATATCTAAGAGACAATGCCTAGAAGAATTCTTATGTGTGAGGGAAGATGGTACTTATAATAAACCTCCTTTTAATCTACGCAGGAATGTGACCAGAAAAAGAAAGAAAAAACAAATTTTACTATACTCTACCATTAGAACATGGCTTTCCTATTTAAATTAAAAAGGGATCTGTAAATATATTAAATAAAAAAAATTATATGCGAATATATTAATCTCGAATTTATTTAATGCCCAAAATCTGGAAACGTAATTATAAAAACCCCAAAACTAAGAAATACCATAATACACAGTAATAGCATCAAATTAACCAGACGTAGCTAAAAGGGATAAGTGAGGGTTCAAAAACACACTTGTAAATTGAAAATAAAGGCCTTTAAAACCTAGAATATTCACATATGAAGAAATGATGAAATTATGAACTTACCTCTCGGCACAGAACAATAAGCTCAACATGCTGTCTGAAGGAGGTCATGCTTGGGAGTGTCATAACAGAGTATTCGTTCTGTCAACAAACCCATGAGAAAAATATAGTTAATATATAAAAATGAATACAAGTATAAATTGCAATACAGTGAAAACAAATAAAAATAAAATATACCTGAGGAGGTATTGGAGAGAGGGTTGAAAGCCCTGTAAAACAATTCTCTAGATTCCACCATTATATCTGTAAAGAATAAATAGATATGAACTAGCAGAAAAACCCTTTGCGAATAATAAGTAAATATGAAATAGTTAACCATAATAAAGCTTCCATGATAGACTGGAAGGAAACCTTTATCAAAATCACGAGCCACTGTAAGTTTAAAAAATCAGAGACAAAAACAAAGACAAGGAATTGGAATAATGGCCACCACTATGAGTGATTCAGTGTTAAGTTATCTCATCAAAAGTTGAGTGCAATATTCATCGCAAAATGAAGATGAAGAAGGCTGCAGGTCGGTAATGGAGGCAGACTCTAGAGAGTAGAACATCCACCATAAGAGGGATTGAAATGAGAAAATGAGACAGGATGGTGGTAGTCTGAAACCTTATGGTTTTCCCCTAAGATCTCCATCGTTGATTTCAACAAAATCCTATGCGTACAAGTGGCATATGAGAGGGGAAAATGAGCGATGTGAAACCCACATGAAGGGGCAACATGGAGGCTTAGGAGGGGGCCAAGTCAACCTGTGATGTAATAAGAATCTAAAACAACAATTAAACCATGATCTAATTCGTACTTATATTATATTTTGTAATTACTCAAAAGTATTATGATGTAAAGGTTAGAAGTACGTAGACATATGGAAATGGTTAAATGTATATGGTAATGGTATGAGGAATACGTTAAGTCACCATAGGTTAAAATATATAAAGCTTAGTGGTAAATAATTAATTAGATGTTAGGATAATAATTCAAAGAGGATTTTAGTGAGTATGAAAGTTAATTAAGGAAGGAAAGAACAAAGTGTAATTCCTAATGTAAGGATGACCAAGGGGAAAGGTAAATTCATGAGAATCATAAATTAATTAAGAATAATATCAAATGTCAAGGAGGCAATGTCTTGTGTAAATTCAAAAAGGAAAAACATAGATAGAATATAGTACCAAAAAGAAAAAATAGGAGACATTACAACACACATAACACAGGAGCCTCAGACCCACTGCCACAAGCAAATATGGTAAAAATTTAAAGATAACTTTCCAATCTCTCTCCGCCTTTGAAGAATATTCTGCAATATAGTTCAAAACTTGATGTCGTGAAAGAATTGTTTGAAAATCAAAATTTTCTTGCCACATTGTTAAACCATCAACATTGTCAATATTTAAACGGTCATAATTTCATGTTGGTTCATATTTTTTTATTCCTTTCTCATCTATGAAGACTATTGACTCTGCACGATCCTCCCATGGAGCATGATAGCGACATGAAAGGACATACCCTTTTTTACGTAAACAAGAATCAACCAAACAATATTCTTGTTTGACGAATCCAACATTTACATGTCCGGTGCTTCAAGAAACCTCAAAAACCCATGGATTTCAGTAGCACCTCTATGCTGCCACTGGTACCCAAAAAGATTTTAAAAATTCAATTAAGGTATAATAACCAATAATAAGAACATATGTTTTCCTTCAAATCATTATAAAATGATCCAAAAGGAATGAAAACAAACCTATAACAGAGGTCTTTAACACCAAGATATCTCTGCAAGACTATTAATATTTTTCTCTTAGGTTTATTTTCCATTCAGTGTCCAATATTAATCCCTTGGGTTTATGCCCCTCCCCACCCAAGGATCTATAATATTAATTCTTTGGTTTTATAATATTGGGGTTTTTAATTTTGGAAACTTATAATATCACATTTAGTATAAGGGTTTGAAATGTTCAGTTGTTAATATTGGGTTTTATATTGTTTAAAATATTGAGTTTTATAATTTTAGGGTTTACAATATTAATGTTAATCCCTTAGGTTTAATAACCTTAACGACTTATAATATTTATCCATTGGCTTTCTAATATTTATACTCCATTGGGTTTATAATATTAAACCATTGGGTCTATTATTCCTAAAATTTTATAAAATTAATCACTTCTATTGATATCATTAATATCTTTGGTTTATTATTAGAGTTTATAATATTAGTCTTAGGTTTTGGTTTATATCATTAATATATTGGGTTTATTATTATATATTATAATACTAATCTTATGGTTTATAATATTAATCTTAGAGATTATAATATTGTGTTGGTTTATATTATTCAATTTATTAATAATGTTTAAAATCATGATGTATCACATTGTTCTTACTAATAATGTAACATTTTTTTTTTCATTTAGTTTATTTTCCCTTAGGTTTATCATATTAATCCCTTGGGTATATTATTATTAATCTTAAGCTTTAATATTTTTTCGTTAAGTTTATCCTTGCGTTTAGATCTCAAATGTTTGGTTTTTAATATTGGGGTATATTCTTGGTAGGACTACATCTTCATCATGTCCAACATATCACCTGATCCGGAGAATTGAACCGGTGACTTCACATCAAGGAGTTCCTTAAGAAAGAACTCAATCACCATTTATCTAAGAACTCATGAACAAGGTTTATAATATCAATCCTATCATTTATAATATTAATCCTATTGTTTAAAATATGTATTGTAAGGTTTATATATTAATATTAACTATATAATATTAATTTTATGGTTTATAATGTTGGATTTTATAATATTATGGTTTATAATAATTGATTTCATCTTAGAGTTTAATATTGTTATGCTAGAATGGTTCATAAATCTATCATTTTGTATAAAAGATATTGAAATATTAATATGTTAATAAATGTATATTAATGGATAAATTATTATTATTAGTAATAACTCTATATTATTATTATGTTAAGTTAATTTTGTTATTGTTAAATATATAAATGTGCACATGTGTGTTATTATTTAAATAGTTATTAATAAGTACTAATAATCAATCTATTTTAGCCACATTAACACTATATATCTAATAAATTTTAATTACACCGTAAGGCGTCAGTATTTGAAAACAAATTTCCTATGTGCATCATGTCATAACCTGAAACTGTTAAATTATATGTTAGATGATTAAAACATTTTCAGCCGTTGGATGAAAAGACAAAGGTAGTTTCAAATATTTACTTTATGCATTTATGGTAGCTCATTGGTTAAGGTAGGGTTTCTAGGACACGGTGGGTGTAATTTTGGTATAAGCAACAAAAGTGCTAATGATATGTCCATGGGAGGCAATGGCGGCAACATTTCCATGGCAGAACCTTCATCTCCTTCATCAGGAATGCAACGCCAATGTACAGAAAGGATTCGCATGCGTCAATGTATACCATCAAGCTTCAAATTATTCTGTATTGGCAAGGGAAAGAAATATATAGAAGTCTTACAAAGAGACATCACGGGCGCCAAGAGTAGCTATAGTTGCTTCAGCTCTACCATGGGAACTGAGGCCAACAACGTGGTGTCTGAGTCAAAATCCTTGTGGCCTAGGTTCAAAAAATAGATAAAATGGAAAGGCAAAACACAGGCTTCTATGCCAAGCTCTTTCTCAAAATACAATGTCAATATTTCCCCTAATCGGTCAATATTTCCCCTAATCGGGGTATCGGCGGGAAATGAGAGGGTTCAGTGAGGATTGTTTCGATTTCTCAAGATGGAGAATTGATTGTTGTTGTTCTATCACCTGCTAGGAAATCAATTTCCAATGATCAATAGTCATCCAAGAAGAAGAAGAAACACTGAATTTCGATGGAGTAGAGGTTAAGGTGAAGTCACATGATGAAGCTGACATTTCTATTAAATCACGCAAATCAGAAATATGCTCCGAAGAACTAGTTTCAAAGAGGATTTACAAGAAAGAGGAAAATGTTAGCGTGTGAAAGGAAACTTAGCAGTCGTGGGTTCGAATCCGCAAAGCCCTTTTGTTCCCAATGGTAGGTAAGCACTTGGGCTTCAATTTTTAACCTAGGTCGGCGGTTATGTGTATTTGATACATTTAATTGGAAGGAATGTGAGACTGATGTTTTTGCTGCCTACCATTTTTTGTTTGTCAGGTGTCTGATTTGCATCAAAATAGATGAGTTGGGCTAAACGTCCCAGAATTCTCTCTCTGTGGAGGCCACGCAAAGGATACCGAAGTTCCGAAAATTGAGCAAGGCAAAGCACAAGAGATCCATCTAGAAAATGAGTTGCTAAATTTTATCTCGGCACCAATGGAAAAAGCATCAAATTCTGCTAGCATCTTTGCAGAAGTGGATTCTGAGCGCAGCCAACAGTTGAAATATATTGGTTTTCACAGGAAGGTGAGTTCTCATGCTATTATGCCTAACAACACTTTCAACGTCAGGTGATCAAATCTGCTGATTCCCTCTCCTTAGCAACCTCATGTCCACAATTTCCATGCCCAGACATAGTTGTGATGCCAAATAGTCCTAAACCTAATTCACAGCCTAGGAAGCTTAATATGTTGGAAAAACGAAAGGGAACCCTACCCCGAACCTGTACAAAGTATTTAGGGGAAGCAACAGGTGAATGCGAAGGATCTGTTAAGGCTATGAATTTGTGGGTTGTTATTATAATTATGGGAAGCCTTGTAGTGTTTTCAAATAGGTTGTTAGCCATTTTGTGCACTTCTTTATGGTGGTATTTACTTTTGATCCTACTAAAAAGAAAATAGTGTCGGCCACAACAACAGTAGATGTTAACATTACTAGAACCTAAAGATCTGAAATGAAGAATACATAATAGGAATCAGGGTGTAGTGCCCCGAGTTCTGTTCGATTGAGTATAGTGAAAAGCGTTCATATAATAAATATCATTGTATATTTTATTATCGAGGAGCAGTCATTTCAATTTCAAAGGAATGATCTCATGTCTCGCATGTCCGACCCTAAAAATAATTATTATTCTATTCGGAAGCTTATTGTGTATAATACGCGTAACCTACTCTTTCTTGTACTAGAGGAACATGATTTTGTAAAATTTGAACCATTTATTTATCCTTTTAATTGTATTTTATCTCAGTTTTATTTGCACCTATGTCTCTTCTTACGTAACATTATATTTTTAATCCTTGTTTCAGAGTATTCATTATAAAAATTATCATATTATGATGCATGTATAGTTTAATGCCCAATATTATGTCTAGAACAACTTTATTTACGACCTTATCATTTGATTCCATTCACAATTTCCTTTAGCTTTCGCTAGATTATTATTGCTTTGGATTTTTTTCCATAGATTTAGAGACACATAACTAATGTATTCATAGGTTGCAAGCTTATTTTGTTTTAGAAAATTTCCTTGTAGAACTTGTTCTCTAGATATAGAGACTGATATTTATTGTCTTCGAATGTTCACTCTACTCTGAAATAGTGAAATTAGTGCTGCTCTGTTTTTAAATAATTGAATAATCCTACAAAATTTACTTTAAGAGATGTCTAATCTTCTTTCCTTTTATTTATTCTATTCCATTATCTTTTCACGTTACAAATTTTCTTGATAACCCCATAACCAAGTGATTTCTTACTACACTTAGCTCATAACCATCTCACTCACACAGAGGGACTATTTCTTACTCTTTTCCCAATTCAAGCAGAAGACAACAATATTGGATTTCCTTTCGGTTCTTTCTAGCCTTGGCAAGAAATTTCCCAAGGCCATATGACTCAACAGTTTCACAATGAAGATTTTCCTCCCAGGCTTATACTTGATTTTCTAAACCCTAAACCCAAATCCTCCTTTTTTTATATTCAATTCCATGAGAAACTATTCCATTTATAATTATAATTTTATAAAAATTTACTGAAACGTACCTAAAAGAATACATTTACCAAGAAACGCCTCTAGTAATGGATATTTCGTATTTCATACCCATTATTTTCCTACTGATTTCTGACAACTTAGCGAGGCTGAACATCCTCATTAGGTCAGAGGATACGAGAACTACCAGATGTTAATATAGAATTCTAAGAACATTTTCACAGAATGATAAGGGTTGGATGGGCATTAGCACATAATGGTAAGGTGTGGGAGTTCATCTGGTAGGTCCATGCACTATAGAGCTACATACATTAAATTTGTTCCAAATGACTCTTATATGGTATGTACTATAGGGATACAAAAATTCAATCTATTGGAAATTAATTGGCTTGGAAATTCTTCCATACAAAGAAGAGCATTTTGATATAATGATAGCGGTTTGCAAGTTCATCCAATTAGCTTTACCAGGGAATACTGGAAAAATTCATATATGGTATGCACTAATTAATGAGATGAGTATTTTTTTAGTAGCATTGCAGCACTAGGTTGACTAGAATGATAGATTTGTATATAATGATGAGACCTGTTAATTCATCCAGAAAAAATGTCCAAGGCCTGCTGGAAAAAAAAAACTTTAATGGTAGAACTGAACTCTTAGATGGTTATTATATCAATAGCATTGCGGAAATAAAGACAATGATGAGGCTTGTGAATTAATACACCAATGATTTTTCCAAGGCCACCGGAAAAATATATGTATATGAAATTTACTGAATAATGAGATAAGTATACTGTCAGTGGTATTGCAGCAAAATTGGTGAACTTAATCATATCTCTAGATTCCCAATTTCTCTCATTGCACTGCATGACACTTTGCTTCAAAACACAACCTTAATAGTGATCAATGTCACATATGCTAACAAAGTGGTTTATCCAAAAGATAATACCCTAGTCAGAATTTCATATTAAAGTAGGTAGTTTAATAAGTTACACTCATGCAGAATGATGTTGCTTCAAAACACAACCTTAATAGTGATCAATGTCACATATGTTAACAAAGTGGTTTATCCAAAAGATAATACCCTAGTCAGAATTTCATATTAAAGTAGGTAGTTTAATAAGTTACACTCATGCAGAATGATGTTTCCTTTCTCTAGGACATGTCACAGATAATTTCCTGTTTGAAATAATTTTCCTCTCTCTCCTTAAAAATGGCAACTCCATTCTTGGCAGTTTCTAAGTGATGAGAAACATTATTTTATAGAGGTTTGGTGCAATCCTGCAACAAAGAGATCATGAAACCCTTGAATGAATCTCGAAGATAAATAATTCATATTTCATTTTCCCTTACCTATCGTCCTTATTGAAAACCATGGCTATTACATCTACCCTGCACGTGAAGTGAAATGACATTGGACATTGCACAATATACCTATTTTGAGACGCTTGAATGTTTTGTGATTCTTGAAACAAATTAATAGTGGTATAAAAAGGTGATTTAATTTGGGAAAACAATGTAAGGCAAGTTATAAGTAGTCTCCATCCACCGAAAATTCGGGGGAAAATACATTTTCAAAATTCAAAAACCCATATATAATCTGAGACAAATGGGAGAAAAACATGACCTACAATAGACAAGAGAATGGGTGGTAAAACGATATCTTAGACATAAATAATTATTGCTTACAAATTTCCCCGTGACATCATACTTAGATCATTTGGGAGTTGTATGAAAGTATCACGATTTTACATATCTAGGTCAGAAATGCCATACATCTAAAACTATTGATTAGAAATAAATTTATTATTTTCCACCATTTTTTGTTGTTAAAATAGAAAGCATGCATCTGTAAAATTGTAATATCCCCTTTCTTGATCCCGTCAAAGTGGATAGAATTGACCCATGGTATTAACCCATGGTATTGACCCATGGTATTTCTTGATGGTATTTTCCCATGGTATTGACCCATGGTATTGACCCATGGTATCTCTTGTTGGTATTGACCCATAAAGCCTATAAAAGGGGAGAGAAGCTAGGCATTGAGGGCATTCTGGATTATCTATTCTATTATGTTTGGGTTGAGAACCTGGCCTGACCAGTTCTATTATTTATCCCGGGACGAAAACCCCGCGGTAATATTTATGTGGTGAATCCATTCAGGATTCACAATTGAGCTTCAATTTCTTATGTTTGTGGTATTGTGTGATGTGTTGATTTATTTAGAATTTTGATATTTGGGATATTGCAGTGGTATCAGAGTTGTGCATCCTGCCATCCTGAGAATTTTACGCAAGGAACTTCGGTGAAATTTATTTTTCACCCTAGCCAGTATTTCTCACTTCGGTGATATTTATCACCCTAGTTTGATTTTTATTTTGTAGTAAATTATTTTATTGGGAGATATAAGTGAAGGGAAAATCATTTTTATGTCTGTGGGTTAAATTTGTGAAAATATTTGATGGCATGATTAAAAAAAAAAAATCATTTATAGCTTGTATATGGCCTCTTATGAATAAATGTACCCATGATATTTATTCATGTCTTTCTTGCAAATATGGTCATTGTTGAAAGGTTGGGAAGCTATTGCTAGACAGGGATCATTCTCAGGTTTCTCATTAGCTAAGTATTGAGATCCATTGATGCCAATGTCATCATTTTGTTTTTGGAGACGCCACAAGAATCAACATAATGATATATCAGTCGATTCTTTGGGCTACAATACTTCTGTGGATCAAAGATGGCAACAACATACAAATCAGAAGCAAGAACAGAGTGATGGGCCTTTCTCTCGAAAGGTCCATGTTATTCTTCAACAGTCAAAAGATATCTGGAAGGAAGATGTAACAAGCAAGTGTCTCTTTGAACTTGGATCCAAATTGCTGGGTACAAAGTCAAAAGATGTTCTCCCACAGTTACACACATTAGATGCGACTTTGATCTTGTTAGATAAATCAGAATGGGAAGGGTCAAGTTGGGCCTTGAAGCCATCCATGCTTGCTTTGATACAACCTAGGTTCTTGGAGTATTCTTGTGAAAATGTTAGACTCACCGTCACTTCTTGTCTCAGTAAAATCATAGCCTTAACAGCACCACTATTGCCCTACAATGATGACATCATGAGGAGGACTTTTCGGGTAATGGTAGAAGCACTCCAAGGGTTGGACAACACAACACAACCATTCTTACTTTTTTTCCAGAAGCGCACAATTTTGGAACGCATGGCAAAATTCAGATTTGGTATGCTTATGTTGGATCTAGAGTGTGATGATTTAATCCTTCAGATGCTCCAATACTTCTGCAATGGAATTACAACATCTCATCCAAACTATATCAAAACAGACATGAAAAATATCATGTCTCCAATCTTAGGAGAAGATAGGGCCATCTGCGAACAATTGAGATCCAAATTGTTGGCCATTTGGAGGAAGGAGCTAATTGCATCACCTGCTGCTTATGAACTAGTTGAGGGGTTGATCAAACAGAGCATCAAACTACTTAGAAAGAAGTTAACCAAGGAGGAACTAACAAAGATTTTTGGAGACAGCAAGAATGAACTAAGGAGGAAAGGCTTATGCTTTGTATGCAAGGGAGTTTGGGCACTTGACCATTCATGTCCAGACAATAAGGAGGCAACAAGGATAACAAAATTAGAGACTTCTTCAGATCATGGGGATTCATCCATTGATGGGTTCATTGGTTTTCAAGAGAGGGCCTATGAAGGATCTGAGGAGTCAAATACAAATGGTGAACAACAACACCATGCTCTTCAGAGAAACTTGCAGGACAAGCTGATCAGTCAACCTGAAAAAGTACATGACGAAAGGAATGATGCAATTCCTCCTGATGATGTGGTAGTTGAATCTATAAATACAATGGAGGACATCCATAAAGAGTATGGGCAATCAGGTATAGACAACAGTCCACCAGTACATCCATGTTTGACAACCAGAAAGGATGGACAACTCATCCTCACATGTGAAGAGGTCCAGAATGAATACACTCAAGGAGAATAAAATGAGGAGAGGATCATGCATTTCAAGACAGATCTTATGTTGTTGAAGCAAAGAGTCTGGACAGTCCGAGACATTGTCTTACAGGAGAACAGAAAAATTGAGGAACTCATAGGGAAATGTGCCAAATCATCGACCAAGCTATCTAGTATTGAGGAAAAACTCAAGTCCCTCACAAGGCCGCATGAGGAGTACAATCGGGAGTCCCATAGCAGCACTCTACAGGAATACATAGATAAGGCTTGCAACACCAACAACCCACCTTTATACATTGGGAAGAGAAGGGAAGAGTTCTCCAACTGCATCAAGTTGGGTAACCAAGTAGAGAAGCATGAATTGAGCATCGAACAACATCAACATAGTAGATTTGCAGATATTCATCCCTCCCCAAGTCTGGATTGGCGAGAGATTATGAGTTGGTATTCTATCGATAGGTTGATTCTTTGGAGGATACTCACAGCCGAGGGCATATTGCAGCTTGGGCCCTTTGGTGCGGACAACGATGGAGGGTTGAAATGGTACCATAACCCACAGGTCCCAAGATTTAGGTGGCATTGGGATCCAGGAGAATCCATTGGGGAAATGATTGGCCAAAGGACTATTTGGGATCCAGGTAAATCTATTCCGGGAAGGATTGGTCAAAGGATTGTTTGGGATCCAGGTATTGAAGAATCCATTCAGGACCATTCAAAATGGAGGGCACATCAGATTGTATGGGATCCTGGTATCCATGTACAAATGCTTCTGTTATGGATAGAAGTGGATCGCTTGAGGACAAGCAATCTTTGGGCGGGAGGATTTGTAATATCCCCTTTCCTGATCCCGTCAAAGTGGATAGAATTGACCCATGGTATTAACCCATGGTATTGACCCATGGCATTTCTTGATGGTATTTTCCCATGGTATTGACCCATGGTATTGACCCATGGTATTTCTTGTTGGTATTGACCCATCAAGCCTATAAAAGGGGAGAGAAGCTAGGCATTGAGGGCATTCTGGATTATCTATTTTATTATGTTTGGGTTGAGAACCTGGCCTGACCAGTTCTATTATTGATCCCGGGACGAAAACCCCGCGGTAATATTTATGTGGTGAATCCATTCAAGATTCACAATTGAGCTTCAATTTCTTATGTTTGTGGTATTGTGTGATGTGTTGATTTATTTAGAATTTTGATATTTGGGATATTACAAAAATTTCTATTGAATTTCTATTTATTTCATCGTCCTTATGGTGCAGAACATAAACTCAGTTACATTATTTCTTTCACGCCAGATAACACTGAAATCAACCTGTACAAGCAACTCAACAAATATATTTACAAATATATTTTTTAAAAGAGGAAAATGTTGAAAGGAAACCTTTCAGGATCTTTCCAATGGAAGCATTCCAACTCGAAAAGAAAGAAAAATAGCTATAGCCATTTGATGGAAATTAGAGTCTCGCTTTATGTCATTGTGTTTATATCATTTCACCGAGCTAACCATTTCAATTTATTTAAAATATCCATCTAAAATTTACAACACAAAATAAAAATTAGGTGTCCCATGTCTACTACCTAAAAAATAGAAAACAAAGTTAGAATATATTTTCATAATCTAAAGCATAGTATGAACCCTGGCCTGAAAAAAACATCCAGAAGGCCTCATGGAGAAGAAGCTCATGCCATGGCACAATAGGTTGTCATGAAAATGTGTAATTCAACAATGTCTGCTATGTTTGTTAGATTAGCTCTATGTTCGTTACATTGTTAATGCTTCTCTTCATTGACCTCATGGAGGTTCTGAGCTCATGCAATTAATCGTATTAACTATCCTAGATCTTGTGTTAGAGTTTACATAAATTTAGGGTTTTATTTTCAGATTTGAATATGTGAAATCCCCAATCTATAATTAATTTATAATATGTAATAAAAATATTTAAATATAAAAAATATAATAACAAATTTATTACCAATACCATTTTCACCTCAATCTCAATCTCAATTTCAACATATATCGTTCTTCTTTCTTCCCTCTAGCCAACAGGCATCACTTTGCACTTTCTATCAACATCTAGAGTGTCAATATCCAATATATTTTAAACCTCAAGTGTCACTCACACTTCATTTTTAATATGTTAATTGTGCATCTTAGGTTGGGTGGTATCTCTGTGCCAGTTTTTTGTATGCAAAAGAGCTCTCCTCTGTTGTAGGACTGGCAATGAAGCAAGGTCTTGTCTCGGGGCATGAATATCTCTTGTCGGGTAGACATCAAATTGTGAATCTCACAAAGTTGATAAGGATTGATATGGTGTAAAGTTGTATGGAAATTTACGCATAGAATAGGATAGAGATCGATTTCACTACACATATCTTGCTTAGAAACTATTGGATCTCTTTAAGAATCTTAAGGTGTTTCGTTTGCAACATCTAATGATGGTGCAATTACTAATGTAATTAATAAATGACTATCAACATATGTAAATTTAATTGCTATGGCTAAAATTCTACATTAATAAGACTAAAAATAATATAATAAAAAACAACTTTAAAATTTCAAAATTTAGTATTTCATTAAATAGTAATAATAATAATAACTATCATATAATTTTCCTCTTAAAATTATTTGTTTATTTTCTATAAGTATTAGAACATGAATTACAAAATGCATTTAAAACTAAATAACCTTGTAATTTGTAAATTTTAGATAAAGGATTAACTAGACCACATCGTTATTTTGATAATTAAATTTTAATATTTAAATAACAAATATATAATTATTTCGATAAATAATTTTAACATTTAAATTTTAAATGGATGGTTGGAATATTTCAAATTTTTTTGCTGTAGTCTAACTAGACTGCTTTTTCACTCTGAAAAACAGGGAAACTCCCTTAAGATTTTAAGAAAATGACATGGGTTTTTGTAAATCCACGTTATAACTATCAAACATTAATATTTTGGGTTATCTAGAGGTTTTTGATGGTTCTAAATCCATTTCATCCGTCAAAATCATGATTCAAACACTGTTACTGTAATATTTATTAATTTTTTTTTACCCAGATTCCAGCCAATTTTGGGCTTCCTGACAATTCCTCCTTTAGACAACTCCATTTTTTTTTTAATTGTGGGAAAGCAATGAAAACCACACAACATGCTTCAGCCATTTTAATAACATGTCATGAAATTTAGCTACATATAAATCACCTAACAAAACTATAATTAAATACATAGAAATTAAGCCCTTCATCACCTTAGTCCTTTTGCCACCAAACCAAACCAAGCTTTGAACTTGAAAATGGAAAATTTGGCTATGTTACATCACTACAAAGTTGCAACTAAAATGAACAAACATGGTTGCCTATTTCTTGACCAATAATTGATTTAGTGTGGCATTTGTTCTGGACGGTACATGCAGAGAAAAAGCTGGTTTAAGAAGAATAAAAGCTGGAGGCTCTGGATTTGACAACCTGTGTCCAAGTTTATGACTGGTCATGGAAGATACTGCCACTTTTGAGGTATAAAGATTGAAAATGGGATGCTCCTGATTTTGGCAACCTGTGTCCAAATTTAGGACTAGTTAAAGAGAATACGACCATTGATTTAATCTGGGATTTGCTCTGCCTCGAAGCTCTTCGATTTGGAAACCTGTGTCCAAATTTATGACTAGTCAAGGAATATACTGCCACTTTTGAAGTATGAATAATGAAAGATGGAAGCTTGTTTTTTTGTCAACCTGTGTCCAAATTTATGACTTGTTTTAAAGAGAATACTACCACTTTTGAAGTAACAAAGATGATTTCAGATTCCAGAACCAACAACAAAAGAGCCAATGGTTACAAAATTAGAAGTTTATCAAGATTTTAAACCTCCAATAATTAAGTCTATTCATGTTTTCACTGCAAGAATCCATGTTGTTCGTGTCATGATAAAAGCTCCTTTATGTAGAATAAAAGTTGGAAGCTCCTGGATTTGGAAACCTGTGTCCAAATTTATGACTGGTCAAGGAAGATATTTCCATTTGAAGTATGCATAATGAAAGTTGGAAGTTCCTTTATGAATGGTTAAAGAGAATACAACCACTTCCCTCCAGTAATTAAGTATATTCCTCTTCTCACTGCAAGAATCCACGTTGGCACTATCATGATAAAACATGGATGTACATGCTGGAAAGTATAACCATTTATGAATGGGTTTCTGATGTGCACACCAACACATCAATAAAAAATTAAATTAAAGCCTAGATGCTTCTTTTTCAGAGATTTATAAGTTTCTCATATAAAATAACTCATTATTATTTAGCAAAAATTATTACAAAATTTAAATACTATAAATAATAGAAGCCTAGATCATTGTTTTTATTTAAATATCTTATTCATAAATATAATTTTGGAAAATGATTTAATTTTTTTGTTTGAGGATAATTTTATTTTGTGAGAAATTCAAAGAGCATCCATTGCAAATAAGATTCACATAAAATAATAGTTTGTATTACCTCAACACATCAAGATACAATACATATATATATATAGTTGAATTGAGATCCAACTAATTCTAATCTTTGAGATTTAGGTTGAGAGAATATCTCAACGGTCTCCTACAATACCTTGAAGCCAATCCCCAAACTTAGCACACAACATTAATGTGAGCATTATCTCAAACACCCCCCTTTAATGCTTACATTTTAAAACTTACAACACTGAAATCACAATTACAAAATTTTGTCATTTTTCTTTGTGTGACTAGTCTTCATCAGCGCTTACACCCACTCTGAATCTTCTGGCTTCCTCTCTTTTCTTTTCCACACATTCAAGCTTCCCATTTGACACATTTAAAGTACAAAAGCTTCTGACCATCTTTGACGTTCTTTGTAGAACTGACGCTTCTCAACCTCCCAAAGTACAGTCTTGACACTGAATCATTTTATTGATACACTTCCATCTGTGAAATTCCCCTGAATATTAAATTTCGACAGTTATATAGGACAACTATTTAAGTACGAAATTTTTTTAGCAATCAGTTAAACAACTAACCTTTCTACACACTTACAAACTCACAAGGTAAAGGTAACCTGTAACTGTTGACTTGGAGCACCGAAGTACAACAAAGTCTCTAGCATTTAACAGACTTCAGAGATACTCAAACCAGTAATAAATTCTTATAGCACTAAAGTACTCAAGAATTACAAACTTGAGTTATGTCACTCTATTACATATTTGGTTCTGCATTATTTGATTCTTTTCACACAACAAATTTCACATAACATATATCTAACAAATGCATAGGAAGCTTCAATTTCTCCGTCAGTATAGGCATGTCGCAGGTGGCTCTATAGCACCTTCCTTCCGACGATTTGATTCTCCATCGATCGCAACCTCTGTATTTTGCAAATGAATTTGCAGCTTCCATCGAACGCAAGGCAGGAAATATCCATATATCTACCCTCTTATTACAAATATTTGACGAACAACGCAGTTGGGTCAACTATACAACAAGAATTCATTTCTAACATTGGAATCATCGTTTTGGTGGGGTTGCAGAATGACATTGAAACATCAATGCATTATTACACCATGGATATCATCCAAAATCCTGAGCTTATCGAAATTCCTGATGCTACAAAGGTTCCAGGAAGTGGGGAATTGCGTTTTACTCGCAAGATCCCACGATGAGCTTGCCACAATTGTAGGAATTAATGGCCACGTGGTCGAAAAATCGTCAAGGTCCATAGTTCCCAACGATCTGGCGCTCACTGTAATGTTGCACCGTACGTGACCCTGACTCTTTAGCGATCTTGCTTCCTTTTCTTAGCGTAATGACAAATATGTGACAGTAATGAAGGTCCTCCTCTTTTGTCTTCACCGTAAGCAGCCCTTCTGGTAAACAATGAACGCACAACACTCTCACAAACAAAATAACTCAACACTACTAATCTATGCATGTACAGAGAACCTCTCCCAAACTATTTCACCTTCCTGGGCACTCCTGTGAGGGATTAAGCCCAACTAGGCTCTTATACCACATGAGAAATTGGAAGAGCATCCGTTGCAAATAATATTCACACAAAATAATAGTTTGTATTACCTCAACACATCAAGATACAATACGTATATATATAGTTGGAGTGAGATCCAACAAATTCTAATCTTGGAGATTTAGGTTGAGAGAATATCTCAACAGTCTCTTACAAAAACTCAAAGCTAATCCCCAAACTTAGCACACAACATTAATGTGAGCATTATCTCAAACATATCTTTCTAGAATATAAAAATATTAATTAATTGTCCAAGACTTAGAGGTATCTCTCAAGAGTGGCCATTTCAAGTAAGTGATGGTTATCCTTTCTAGTGGTTTGACTAATAAGTTAAGATAGATTTTCAGAGTGCTTCAAAAAAAAAAAAAAAAAATATATATATATATATATATATATATATATATATATATATAATTAATTTATATTTGGGCTTACTATTTGTTTCCCCCCAAAAGGTATAGTCTACCAGTTCAAAGCCAAAGTAGGGTAGAGTATATACACCTCATTAAATGATTATGTAAAAAGGAACCAATGTATCACAAATAAAAGTCTCATACACTAATTCAATTACAAAGGCACATTCTACCATCTGTATAAGGGCTGTTAAATGTTGATAAGCCTCAATCCATAATAACCATCAAAACACTTATACTGATACATTTCACATTGTAAAATTTAAAAAAGAATCATAAAAACAAACTCAATTACAATTTTATTTTCAATTACTAGTATGGAAAAATAATAAAAAGAATTAATATACAACATATAGATTACTAGAAAAGCATAGAACAAGATTCTTAATCATGTATATTTACCCCCATTTTTATGGTGGAAATTTTTTATCTATAAATAAGCTTTGTTACAATAACATGGCTCAATACAATGGGCTATCTACACTACATGTCCAAATAATCACAACTCACTTCATATGACACTTGTTCATATGTTATTTTTTCTTATTAATCAATTTAATTAAAGGGGGGAAATTACATAACTACTTTAGAGATAAATATGAACCTTTGAGTTCTGTGTATTACTATGAATACTATAGAGTATTTTGTGGAGGTAAATCTCTACCATATGCCTAATAGCTATTAATAATTAAATTAAAATTTTAGAAGTCCTATTTCAAAATAAACTCATCTATCAATGTAAAGAAAATGAATGAGCATGTTTAGTTATCTTTAATTTTATAAATCATCCCAACATCACTTGATTTGTTATTGATGTGAAAAATCAATGTGGTAAAATATTTTACTTAGGCTCAATTATAAATAAAATATTTTCATGTCTACATGAAATAATATAATTTCATATCAACTTCAAAAAATACAAACTAATCACAACTATTAAAAAAAAGGTGAGAAAGATACTTTTGGAAAATATTTCAACACGTGATTTAAATAAATTGTTTGAATATTTAAGTTAACTAATTTATGTACACAAAATTCATATGTATTTTTAAAATAAAATATTCTAATGGCGTCCATAATAACATATTCATTTCTCGATCCCTGTTGGGATTTGAAAAGTCAATCAACCATTACTACAGAGGTTTGAAAACCATAACATATTCAATGCACAAGTAAAAATAACTGAAAGTTAAAAAATAAAATAAAAATTATCAACTATTTTCTAATAACAATAAGGAGATATGTAATTCATTTCATCAATTGAATATTTTAATATACCGAATTAAGTAATATTGACCTTTAGTTAAAAATTGTTAGCAACAAAAAAAACTGATTTCAACATTAACAATGCAATTCATAGATAAAATGTCTCAATGAACATGTTATGTAAAAAAACTATGGATATCTTATATATTTTGTAAAACAAAATATGTATATATGATATAACTTAATTGGAAAAAATTATCTTTTATGATTAAAATATTTGAAGTAGTTTTACTATTTTATATTTTGGTTTTTTAGGTACATTTCTTTTGTAATTAAATAAATATTTTGGGACTTGCAAGCTTAAATCATGAACTCTATATAATATTCAAAATTACAATTTTAACAATGAAAAATCACACATTATATATAAAGAGAGAACCACTACAAATTCATTAGGATCTATCAAAGGAAAACAAAAAAAACTGTTTTTTTTTTAATTTTACCATGCAAAAATTCAAATTTTACATTGCAAAAATGATTTTCACCTAAAGATATTTAACTCCTCTATACTCATGTTACTTACTTAGTGTTGAAGATAGATCTATACTAATATGCAACAGATTTAGTTGAATCCATAATCAACTAGAATATATTTTCCTTTATATTTTCCAAATCCTTGAATTAATTTTTCAATTTTTCTTCAATCATCAATTCTCATAGTTGATATATAATTTTATTGTGTTTAAGATCTTTGTTTAACTTTTTCTTTTGAAAATTTGATCAAAATTGTCAAATCTATTGATAAAGAGGTTTTGTTATATTTAAAATATTTATTTTACTTAAATTTATTAAGTTATATTACCGTTAAAGAATTTGAAAGACTTATATTTAAATCTGATTATAATTATATTAATAAAATTTTTACAAAAATATAGCAATAAAATTATATATTATGATTGAAATTTAATGAAAAATATTTTCTATACAATTATTTCAACATTCACTAATAATGAAAATTTCAAACTCATTTTTCACGTAATACCTCAAATGTATTATTCAAACATTTCATTTATAGAGTCTTATATATAAATTTGTGAGATTTATTTAAAGTATTAAAATTTAGTTTTGAATTTAATATTTCAAAAATGTACGTTACTATAAGTTATTATTTATGATTTTTATTAGATTTTATAAAATAATTAAAAAATTATAAATTTATGTAAAGAAAATTAATGATTATTATTTTTAAATGATATAAATTTTATAGTTTTTTTCTTAATATATATTTTTTCTTCATTAATATAATTATTTTAATTAGAATGTAGATAAGTATAATTATTTCATAAATTTTACAAATATATTTCATTATAAATTATTTATCAAATCATTACAACTAGAATACTTAAATTTAATTAATATAAACTTTAAAACATAATACAATTACAATATTTTTTTTTATAGTTAAAACAAAAAAAAAAAATCCATAGACATAGAAGTATCCATGTACATAGAAGCATCCATTACAATTAAGAGTGTCACGCATTCAGATAACTTTCCACCAGGTTGGTTACGTTCAAAAATTACGAACAGTGGTTGAGAAATGAAAGCTTTGTGTTTGTCCCCTGTAACTGACGGTTCTGGTTAAAAGAATAATTCAATTACATATTATTTTGTAGGTTGAGGTATGTATATATTATATTAAAAATGTTTCCTTTGGGAGAAAATTGTATGTATCAGTGTAAATAATTGTGATGTTGGTATGGGTTTTATATGAATATCAGATATTGCATATGTAAAGCATTAAATATTTTATTTTATTTATTATAAATAATTTAATTATTTGAGTTTTTTTTTTTTAATTGTTTAAATGGTATAATTTTGATGTTATAGAGTAAGGTGTTGAATTTATTTGTATATTTAAAAATGTATTTTAAACAACATAAAATCACAATCTTATTTGAAATTATAAAAAAAACTATGCTTTCTCTATTTATTACTATTTGATATAATAAAATAAATTAAATAAAACATATGCATCATATAAAATTTGGGTTCAATTTAATATCAAATTTGTTACTGTTTGTACACATTTTGTATAATATAAATAATTTTAGTGGAAATAGATGTTGGTTAATAGTGAACTTTTAATATCAAGCTGTTCATCTACAAACATACTATAAAATTTCATTATAAAACATGGTACAATTTGCTTTAAGTTCATGAATATGTAGCAATGAAATTAAATTTTCATTTAGTTGGCACATTTTATGATCATTGTTATAATGTTAGTAGATGATTCTTGGGTTTTTTTTTTAAGTTTTTTTGTAAAGTTATTTAAAAAGAATCTAATAAAATTGCGAATTACAAAACACGATCTTATAACTTTGTGTAGATTTCTAAAATAATCATAACATAAAATTGCATTATAAAATATTTTATGTACATTTTGCATTCATGTATAGATATGTGAAAATGTGAAGTTGGGTTACATTTTTTGCATTTTTTTAGAAAAAAATATCATTTTTTGAAGTTCTTCAACTTTTTGTAAGCCAAAGAAATTTTTGTCTAGAATTTCATTTTACAATAATAAAAAAAATGTGAGAAATTTTATTATCTTGCTATTGCTTATTGTTTGGAATTTTTTTATTCACATTTGATATGTCGAGTTAAAAATGGTTTGACTATGTGTTCTTTAACAATCAACGGATTCATAAAAAGACATTTGTTGGCACTAGTGTATTTTTTGTTAACCCGATGTTTTTGAAAAAAAAATATGTTCCAACAATACAGACAGACTCTACTTTGATATCATTATATTTACAAAACTAATTGATGAACATCATAATTCCTATTTTTTTTAATTGAACTAATTTAAAAAACCTGCATATTTTGAAGATGTTTAGCGTAAGGTCATGTTTCACAACATATTAATTAAAAAATAAAACACTAAAAAATACCCATTAAAGAAGGCATACCAAAGTAACATTTTTGAACTATACATTTTTCATTTTTTTTATAGTGTATTTTGGAAGATACATAATTTTGATTTCACTAGATCATAATGACCTTCATAAAATAATTTCACACATTTTAGTAGAAAAATAATTAACATTATCAAATATGGATAAAATTCCATAAACTTTATATCTACTGAAAATAGGTTTAATTCTGCAAACATTCATATTGGTTAAGAAAGTAAATTCACCATATTTGATAGATTTTAACCATTCCAAAGTTGGAGAAAGGTGATTAGAACCCAGTTGTTGCATGTTTTCAGCTTGATAATGGAGTTTGGTTGAAAAAATCAAAAATTTGGCTGAACTTTTGTTTGTCTTCGATACCCATTAAAATAAACAGAAATTTCGTTCAACCGATTTTTTTTAAATATTCGATCGATTCTTTTTACAAATATCTCCTGAAATTGTAATTGAAATGGTGCGACCTTTAAAAAAACCGTTTCAGCCAAATTCTACAAATAAACTTGATCGAAACATTATTTTTGCACTTACTCCTCATTTGGACTGAAATTTTAAAGTAAATCTTTTGGGCGTGTTTTTGTTTTTGTATGAATTTTTGAAGTCTTTGGGTATGAATTTTTAAAATGGGTTTTTTGGGCTGAAATTTTTAAAGTATGTCTTTTGGAAAAAAAAATTAAAGTGAGTTTTTTTCAAACTAAGTGTTTTTGGATGAATTATTGAAGTGAGTTTTTTTAAAAGTAATTCTTTTGTCCTGAATTTTGAAAATGAGTTTTTTCATCTAAATTTTGATAGCGGCCTTTTTTTTCTCAATTTTAAAATTGACTTTTTTGGGTTGGATTTCAAAAATATACATGGATTGAATTATCATGGGAAATAAAATAAATTGAGAGAGAAAATATGATGGAATAAGAGACATTGAGTCTCATAGAGAATACTCGAGAAACTATTACAAAAGAAACAAGAAATAATGCTTAAATATTGAAAGGGAAAATTGATCTCAGCTAGAAGTTGAAACAATATGTAAATGTAAATATTATAGATGATATTTAAAATTTAATAGTGTATTGTGAAATTTAATTTTTATTTGATGAACTAATTTGAAAAATATTTTTCAATATAAATAGAGAGAGGATTTCCTCGAAATATTGATGATGAGATTGAAAATGTTGAAAGACAAAGTGAAAAAGATAATAAAACAATGTTTGATGGTGTTGTTGAAGATGTTGAAAGACATTCAAGTGAAGAACTTGAATCACCATTAGGTATATATATATAATTTCTTCAAAGATGAAAATGTGATAGTTCAAGCTAAAATTTGAGAGATCTCTTAACATCAAAGAAATTAAGAGGATCTAAAACACTATTGGGAATTCGAAAATACATGAAAGATAAAAAGGTGAAGCAAAATATGATTCAATATATAAATGGTGCTCTAAAATCAACTAGAATATGTATAAATGAAAGTGATATAGATGCACGTAGAGAAATACAAATGTGAGTGGTTTCATCAAGTACTAAAGAAAATTAGTTGGTAAAATATATGGCAAAAGCATTACGGACCTCACAAAAAACATTGCATGAACATAGGAAATTTAGATCACAAATACATTTAAATGATGAGATCATTTATTGAACAATTATCTGTAGGAAACCATACAATGATAGACTCGGAGAAGATGTTAAAAAAGTAATATATGAATATTGAATGAGAAATAATATTAAATATTGAATATAGAAGCTTAGATCATTTTTTTATTTAAAAACCTTTTTCATAAATATAATTTTGGAATATGATCTAATTTTTCTTGTGTTATGACAAGTTTATCTTTCTTAAATATAAAAAAATTAGTCAATGGTCCAAGACCTAGAGGCATATCTCAAGAGTAACCATTTCAAGTAAGTGGAGAATATCCTTTCTATTGTTTTGACTAGTAATATAGGATAGATTTTCTGAGTACTTCAAAAAAATAAATATAATTAGTTCATATGTGGGCTTACTATTTGTTTGCCCCAAAAGGTATAGTCTACAAGTTCAAATACAAAGTGGGGTACATTATATACACCTCATTAAATGATTATTTAAAGAGGATCCAATGAATCACAAATAAAAGTTTCATATACTAATTCAATGACAAAGACACATTCTACAATCTTGTATAAGTGTTGGAAAATGTTGATAAGACTCAATCCATAATAGACATCAAACACTTATACATGCAACATCTCACATGGTAAAAATTAAATAAAAAAAAATATCATAAAAACAAACTCAATTACAATTTTATTTTAAATTATTAGTATGAACAAATAATAAACAGAGTTAATATACAATACGTATACTATTATAAAATAATGGAACAAGATTCTTAACCATGTATATCTACCCCCAATTTATCATGGAGATTTTTAATCCATAAATAAGCTTTGCAATAGGATGGGTCAATACAATGTCTTATCAACACTAGATGTACAAAAAATCACAACTCACCTCATATGACACTTCTTCATATGTCATTTTTTCTTATTAATCAATTTATTTAAAGGGCGGGAAATGACATATCAAATTTGGAGATAAATCTTAAACTTTGAGTTGTGTCTATTACTCTAAATATTATAGAATATTTTGTGGAGTTTAAATATCTACCATACCCTCAATAAATATTAATAGTTAAATTAAAATTTTAGAAGCCCTATTTCAAAATAAAATTTTCTATCAATGTAAAGAAAATGAATGAGCATGTTTAATTATATTTAATTTAAAGCATTATAACACATCAATCACCCCAACATCACTTGATTTTTTATTGATGTTACAACTCAATGTGGTAAAATATTTCACTCACTCTCAATTATAATTACAATATTTTGATGTCCACATGAAGTAATATAATTTCATATCAACTTTAAAAAAGACATAATGTAATCACAAGTATTTAAAAAAAAAGGTGAGAGATATTTTCAAAAATATCTCAAAACATGATTTAAAAAAATTGTTTGAAGATCTAAGGTAAGTAATTTATGTCTATAAAATTCGTATATATCTGTAAAATAAAATATTCTAATGTTCTTCATAATAAAATATTCAATGTAGAAAGAAGAAAAATAATTGAATGTTAAAAAATAAAATAAAAATGATCAAGTACTTTCTAATAACAATAATAATAAAATATGTTATTCATTCAATTATTAATATAAAATTAATATATGGAATCTAAAAATATTCATAATAATAAAAAAATTCAATGCGGGTCATCAATTAAATATTTTAATATACAAGATTAAGTAATATTGATCTATAGTTAAAAATTATTAGTAACAAAACAATTGGTTTCAATGTGAACTCACAG
This sequence comes from Pinus albicaulis, assembly GCA_034641835.2. Taxonomy (NCBI): domain Eukaryota; kingdom Viridiplantae; phylum Streptophyta; class Pinopsida; order Pinales; family Pinaceae; genus Pinus; species Pinus albicaulis. Next base: position 1,037,822,890 of record CM076575.1, read on the forward strand.
CCATACGAAGAGAAACAATTTTCCCTTCTCAAAACACTAGTTCATGACTCCATGATCCCATCCTCCATCGTCCACAAATTCATTGTCAACATACATAAAATTCAACAATTTTACACACAAAAGTTCTTGTTTCAGTATCCAATTCCCCTGGCATCACAGCATAATGCCACTTCCCATGTGCACAGTATCAAGGCTGGGTAACTAATTTCAAGCATGCCTCCTCATGCTCGCTAAATAACTCAAATGCAACATACACAAAGTGAAACATAGCTCACACAACTTTTCATTAACTCAACGACAACATTACATGTTTATAGCATATGCACTCACCTAATGTTCCTATGTTTGGGGCAACAATCCTGAACTGGTGGAACTAAAATCTAATTATAAAACTCTCGTTCAACAAACCATAACCACTCCTATTTCTACATTATTCTAGATTATTCTCACACCCTCCCTTAATAGAAAAATTGATTTACTACAACACCTAATTTACTTCTAAAAACTTCAAACTTGATTTTACCAAGAGGCTTGGTAAAGATATCGGCCATATTATCCTTGGTATTACAAAATAATAAATCAATTTCATTTGATTCAATATTCTCTCCTACAAAGTGGTATTGCAGCTCAATTTGTTTTGATCTGGCATGATATATTGGATTGTGTGCTAATTTGATAGCACTTTGATTATCACAATTTATGCATGTTGAACCACTTTCCTTCTCTTCGAGATCTGCAATAATTCTCTGCAACTAAACAGCTTCGCAGGTTGCATTAGTCAAAGATTTGTACTCAAATTCTGTTGATGATAAAGAAACAATTGGGTGTTTCTTACTACTCCATGACACAACCCCTGATCCTATATGAAATGCATAGCCATAGTTAGATCGTCTGTCATCAGGATTTCCTGCCCAATCTGAATCAGAAAAACCTGTCAGTACAACATCAGATTCATCAGTATACATAATAACTAAATTGATTGTTCCTTTTAATTATCAGAGAACTTTCTTTGTAGTGTTCCAGTGATTTCCTGAAGGCTTAGCCATAAACTGACTAAGGATACTAACTGAGTATGTAATGTCTGGTCTGGTAGTGGTGAGATAGTTCAGACTTCCCACCAACTGACGATATAAAGTTCCATTTTCCTCTTTAGTTCCATCTTCTTTGTAAAACTTTGCATTCAGTTCTAAGGGAGTTAACATAGCTTTGAAATCACTCATATTGAACTTTTTAAGAATTTCTTTTGTGTATTTACTTTGAGTGATCAATGTTTTACCAGGCTCTCTCCATACCTCAATTCCTAAACAGTAATGAAATTCACCCAAATCCTTCATTTCAAACTCCTGAGACAAATGAATTTTAATTTCTTCAATTAACTTGTAAGCACTGCCTGTGATAATGAGATCATCCACATATAAAGATATTAAAGCAACATTTCCTTCTTCATATTTCTTAACATATAGGTTAGGATCGTTTTTTTCTTTTCACAAACCCATTCTGATGAAAGAAGGTATCAATCTTTACATACCACGATCTCGGTGCCTGTTTCAAACCATATAAGGCTTTTATTAACCTGCAGACTAGATGCTCCTGTCCTTGTTTGAGAAACTTTCAATTTCATTGTCCATCATAATTGATGTTGTTGCTCCTTCACCTCATCTTTTAATTTTTCATATATTGGGCATCTTTGTCTTTGTCAAATAAATTCTTGGAACTCCATGCTTAACCTATCATTTGTTAGAGTTGCAAATTCTAACAAATTAGTTTTACCTACATTGAGTTAGCTAGGCTCAATAAGGGTCAATAATTTTAAACATGATTCCAAGAAACAAAAAAAACTTTTTCGATTATTAAGTACATCAAATTTCTTTGTCCTTTCCCAAAGATGACTATTTCCTGTAACAACAACCATTCCTCTCCAATGATACCTTAGAGGGGTCCACTGATAAAGAAAATGGATCAACGAATTTCAACTGGTTTCAATGTAGTGCATTCCAGCACAGATGATCCAAACATAGGCACTCACAGCCATACAAAGAGAAAAACATTTCCCTTCTCAAAACACTAATCCAGGACTCCATGATCCCATCCTCCGTCGTCCACAAATTCATTGTCAACATGCATAAAATTCAACAATTTTACACACAAAAGTTCTCATTTCAGTATCCAATTCCCCTGGCCTCATAGGGTAATGCCACTTCCCCTATTCACAGTATCAAGGCTGGGGAACCACTTTCAAGCATGCCTCCTCATGCTCGTTAACAGGTCTGTGCCAGTGTTCGCCCATTGTTGGAGCGATCAAAGTTCTGTAAGGACAAGAGCAACAGTTGTGTAAGAGAATTGGTGGAGGCCCGTGGGATCTGCTGCACTCGAGGTGTGCTTGACCACTGATGAGGATAAGCAGTGATCGTGGAAGAGTTTCTCATCATGGAAGATCAATGTGAAGGTTGATCGGTGGAAAAATGGTGGTTGATTTCTTCAAGGAATAGTGTAATCAAATGTTTTCATTACAATTTCAATTTGACCTATTTATGCATCATGGTCATCAGTTTAACTCGCATTGTGAATTTCTCAGTAGAAGGTGATAAACGGTGAAAGCGTTGAGCTGGTGAAATCTCTGGAGCAGTGAGATCTGCTGCCAGCGTTCTACGCTTCCCACTCCATCACTATGTTCATCGTTTTTTGTGCTAAGGATCTGCACAATATTCACACCTGCAAGAGAAAGGCTGTCATATGAGACTGTTGGTGGCTGGTGGTAGATCGATGGAGAGTGTGGGTGGATTGAATTCCATTTATGTCACTGCCATATTATGTGATTCGGAATATTGTGCATGAGGAACGTTGACAGAGAAGGTGAGGAGCAACCAACTTATGTGAGGAGCCAAGACTATGGAGGTTATTTGGCTTATTGAGATTACATTACCACTATTCAAGAATACAGTTTCCACAACCTACCGAGGTATTTTGAGTTCCTGGTGATGGCTGAAACCTTGATTTACTTCTACCATCAATCAGAATTACACCTATTTTTTCCAATAGAATTGGTATGTTTTTATAGATCATTTTTCGAATTGAAGAACATGGGAGTAGTCCTGGTGCTGAAATTACTGATAACAAGTTGAAGAATGCCCACTAGATTTTAGAGTATGTTGATAAGTTTGATTGGAAACACGATGAAAAATTAATCCATTATAGAACCCAAAAATGCCAGGCTGCAGGCTCAGTGGTTGGAGTTACATCATAGATTGGAGGATGATCGACTTCTTGAGTATACCGAGAGTGATCAGGAGAGTAGATTTTGATGGAAAAAGGGAAGGAAACAAAGTGCCTTAAGTTTCTTATGTAGCAAGCAGATAGAAATTCGGTTGTTTGTTTGAAAGCTGTTAAGAGATTGCAAATCTGGATCTTCAATTGTGAGGAGATTAGCTCTGATAGCAAATTAAATAAAGAAAATGCAACACACACAACATGAGACAGAGCGCACATAACTTGTCATTAGCTCAACAACAACATTACATATTTATAGCATATGCAGTCACCTAATCTTCCTAAGTTTGGGGCAACAACACTGAACTGGTGGAACTAAACTCTAATTATAAAACTCTTGTTCAACAAACCATAACCACTCCTATTTCTACATTATTCTAGATTATTCTCACATAATCCATAGATAAAATGTCTCAATGAATATCTTATGTAAAATAACTATGTATATCTTATATATTATTTAAAAAAAAATATGGATATATCATATAACTCAGTTGGAAAAATTAAGTTTTTATGGTTTAAACATTTGAAGTAGTTTTACTATTTTATATTTTGGTATTTTTTTTAGGTAAATTTCTTTTGAAATTCACTAAATATTTTTGGGACCTATAAGTTTAATTTATGTACTCTATATAACATTCAAAATACAAGTTAAACAATGAAAAATTAGACATTATATATAAATAGAGAACGACTACAAATTCATTAGGATCTATCAAATCAAACGAGGAATTCAGTTTTATTTTCAAATTTTGCACTGCAAATAATTATTGAAATTTGACAAAAAAAATCGTTTTTAATACTATTATCTCACATTCATTAATAATGAATTTTTCAAACTCATTTTCATGTTGTAGCTCAAATGTACTTATTCAAACATTTAGTGTATAGAGTTTTATCTGTAAATTTGTTAGATTTATTTAAAGGATCAAGATTTAGATTTGAAATTGTTATTTCAAGAAAGTATGTTATTATATGTTATTATTTATGAATTTCATTAGATTTTATAAAATAATTAAATAATAAAACAAATATGAATCTATGTAAAGCAAATTTAATAATTATTATTTTAAAATGATATATATTTATAATTGTTTTTAGTTAATATATATGTTTTTTTTTTCTATAAATTTTACAAATGTAATTCATTATAAATTATTCATTATAAATTATTCATCAAATCATTAAAACTAGTTAATTAATATAAATTTTATAAAATAATAAAATAATAATATTTTTTATTAATATTTTTTTCTTTGATGTAATTAAAACAAAAAATTTCCCTATACATAGAAGCATCCACTACAAGTAAGAGCGTCACGTATTCAGATAACTTTCCAGCAGGTTGGTTATGTTCAAAAATTACGAACAGTGATTTAGAAATGGAAGCTCCCTTGAACAATGTAACTTACGGTTCTGGTTAAGAAAATAATCCAATTACATATGTTGAGGTATCTATTATTATATTAAAAATATTTTATGTTTTGTAGGTTCATGTACGTATTGTCATATTAAAAATATTTTCTTTGAGAGAAAATTGTATGTATCATTGTCAAGAATTGTGATTTTGGTATCGATTTAATATGAATAACTTATATTTCATATATAAAGTACTTAACATTTTATTTTATTTATTATAGATAATTTTAATTATTTAATTTTAATTTTAATTTTATTTTATTGTAAATTGTTTAATTGGTAATATTTTAATGTTACATAATTTTTAAGGTGTTTAATTTATTTATACATTTGAAAATTCATTTTAAATAACAAAAAATTACAATCTTATTTGAAATTAAAAAGAACTTTAAATTAAGTCTTTGTTTATTATTTTTTAATATAATAAAATTGCATGAATAAAAAATATGCATTATATAAAATTTGGGTTGAATTTAATGTCAAATTTATTACTATGGATACACATTTTGTATAATATATATAATTTTAGTGGAAATGGATGTTGGTTAATAGTTAACTTTTAATATAATGTTGTTCATCGACAAATATACTATGAAATTTCATTATAAAACATGGTAAAATTTTCATGATGCATGGTTTTATGCTTAAAGGTTTTACATATTTAAGTTCATGAATATGTAGCAATGAAAGTAAATTTGCATTCTCTCGGTACATTTTATGATCATTCTTATAATGTTAATGTTGGTACTTTTGTATACATTTTGCATTTGAATTAATCTTATAATTTGGTGTAGATGTGTAAGACAATCATAACTTAAAATAGCATTATAAAATATGTTATGTACATTTTGCATTCACGTATACAAAGGTGAAAATTTGAAGTTAGGTTACACTTTTTGCCCTTTTTTGAGAAGAAATATCATTTTTTGAAGTTGTTAGAACTTTCGGCAAGCCAAAGAATTTTTTTGTTTAGAATTTCATTTTACAATAACAAAACAAAACATGAGAGAAATTTTATTAGCTTTCTATTTCTTATTGTTTGGAATTTTTTTATTCACATTTGATATGTCAAGTTACAAATTGTTTGACTATGTGTTATTTAAAAATCAAGGGATTCAGAATTTTGGCTCTAGTGTATTATTTGTTAGCATGACGTTTTTGAAAAACCATTGTGTTGCAAAAATATAGACAAACTCTAATTTGATATCAGTTGCAGAGTTGTTGTAGAGTTGCAGGTTTTCGGCCTAATAAAGTACTTTGGCCGAACAAAACAAAAATTCTGCCGAACTTTTGTTTGTCGTCGACGCCCGTTAAAATAAAAAGAAATTTTGTTTGATCGAGGTGTTTTAAATATTCGACTGAATTTTTTTTTTAAATCTCGAGTGAAAATGTATCCATACTTTCCGTCGGCTGCAAAATTTAAACAGTGCGACCGTTAAAAAAATTGTCTCAGCCGAACGCTACAAATAAACTCGGCCAAAACATTATTTTCGCAGTTATTCCTCATTTGGACTGAATTTTTAAAGTGAGTTTTTTTTTAAGTCTTTTGGGCTGAATTTTTAAATTGAGTTTTTTTTAAAGTAAGGCTTTTGAGCTAAATTTTTAAAGTGAGTTTTACTGAAAGTAAGAATTTTGGGCTGAATCTTTTAAGTGATTTTTTTTAAAACTAAGTCATTTCTTTTGAATTTTTAAAATGAGTTTTTTGGTCTAAATTTCGAAAGTGTGTTTTTTTTTGTTGGATTTTCAAGTTGACTTTTTTTGGTTGGATTTTGAAAATATACATATATTTAATTACCATGGGAAATAAAATAAATTATGAGAGAAAATATGATCAAATAAGTATCATTGAGTCTCATAGAGAATGCTCAAGAAATTATTACAAAAGAAACAAGGATGAACACTTAAATATTGAAAGTGAAAATCAATATCAAGTAGAAGTTGAAGCAGGTATGTACAAATGTAAATATTATAACTGATATTTATAATTTAATTTAGTGTATTGTGAAATTTAATTTTTATTTGATGAACTAATTTGAAAAATATTTTTCAATTTAAACAGAGAGAGATTTTCCTCATAACATTGATGATGATATTGAAAATGTTGAAAACAAAGTGAAAAAGATAATGAACCAATGATTGATTGTGTTGTTGAAGATGTCAAAAAAGATTAAAGTAAATAACTTGAATCACTATATATATATATATATATATATATATATATATATGACATGTTTATTATTGAAATTATACATATTTATTAGTTTAAATTTCATTCACATTCTATTTGTTAATTTAATTATTTAATGTATATTTATAACCATTTACATTAAATTCTTATATGTACAGATGAAATCAATATCAATGATGAGATGTTAGAAAATGTTGAAACATACACATATGGAGATAACAAAAATTGACCATGTTATACAATATCTTGTTAAGCTCATTATTGATAAGTTCTTCAAAGACGAAAATGTGACTGTTCAAGCTCAAATTTGAGAGATTTCTTAACATAAAAGAAATTAAAAGAAGCTAAAACACTACTGGGTATTCGAAAATAAATGAAACATAGAAAGGTGAAGGAAAATGTGATTAAAAATATAAATAGTGCTCTAAAATAAATTGGAAGATGTAGAAAGGAAATTGACATAGATATAGGTAGACAGAACTTTTGAGGTTTAAAATGGGCCTCCTAAGAAAAATGTACAACCAAAATAATCTTAATAATAACCAATAAGATTCAATATGGCGATGTCGACCATGGCGATTGATTCACCATTTTTGGGGTAAAAAAGTAAAAATATAAAAAAATAATAAAATAATCTAACTACATTTTCAACTTATCTCCCTATGGTTTTACTCAAATTTCAAGCGGGAGTTCTCATTGGATACAAAATTTCATTTCTCACCCAAGGAGTACCAATGTTGCATACTTTCAATGGACCCTGCTACTCGAAAAATGAGAAATGCATGAAAAATCATGATTGAAATCACATTTTTCATATATTTCTCATTTTTCATGTAGCAGGGTCAATCGAAAGTATGCAACATGGGTACTCCTTTGATGAGGAATATAATTTTTCATCCAACGAGTGTTCCTGCTTGAAATTTGAGTAAACCCATAGCGAGATAACTTGAAAATACGAGTTGAACAAGTAGTTTTTTAGGTTTTCTCTCTAAAGTTTGATGATGTAACCTAACCTTATTTTATTATTATTATTTTATAATTTTCTTAGGAGGCCCATTTTAGACCTCAAAATTCCCCAAATGGAAATACAAATAGGAGTGATTTCATCAAGTACTAAATAAATGATTTGGTAAAATATATGGCAAAAGCATTTGGGTCATCAAGCAAAAAATTGCATAAACGCAAGAAATTTCGATCGCAAATAGATGTAAATGATGAGATCACTTGTTGGATAGTTAATTGTACAAAATTTTACAATGATATACTTCGAGAAAATGTTAAGAAAATAATATATGAATATAGAATGAAAAATTCATGTGTTTCACAAAAAGTAAGGAATGTGATACCACGAAAAATGATACAAAATTAGTATGAAGAACATGCAAAAAATATCTTTGACACTACTCAGATAGAGTTGATCAATAATTTCATAAAAGATAATCATGCACTATAAGGAAAATATCCTCTAGCGAAGGTTCTAACGGAGGTTTTGGCGGAGCTTCTAATGGAATTTCAACACAACTAAGAAAACTAGGCGGCCAGAGGTTATTACAGATTTTTTTCTCATCGTTTTGCTAATCAGGTGTCAACGCACTAGTGCGTTTAGCGCACTGATGAGTTTTACAATGAATGCACCGGTCCTGGAAACCTACCAAGCATCGGGACAAAAAACGAATTTAGGATGCCTTGGAGCATTTAGCAATGTCCCATTTCATTCCAACTAGACAATTGCCCCGGGGTGATTGAAGGTGAATGCACTGGTCCGTAAAGGTCTAAAACCACACAGGGTGCGTTGTAGGTGATACAACGCACTAGGCCATTCTATTTGGTATTGGTATTTGTGCAGTGTCCATAGGTCATATCAATGCACTAGTGTGTATTATTATGCAAATGTACTAATGCACAATATTACAGAAATGCACCGATTATTCTAATTGGTATCGGTATTTTTGCGGTGCCCATAGGTCGTAGAAACGCACCAATGAGCAGTCTCACATAAATGCGCCAGTGCGCACTATCACACAAACACACTGAGCGTTATAATTGATATTGGTATTTTTGCAGTGCCATACGTCGTAAAAATGTGCCGGTGCGCATTAGCATACAAATATCGATGTACTATAACTAACATGCACTATTTTTCATTTAGTATTTTTTCAAAACATTGACTTGTGGCAGTGCAATTATTGTGATTCTTTTAAATTCATTATTCATCAAAATTCGACACATATATTATAACAGAATTCATATCAATTAAATTTTTATTAGTGCATTTGAATGTGATGTTTAGATTAATTTGTTATATTAGATCATAATTATTGTGATATTTTAAAATTGATTATTCATAAAAAGTAGAAACATATCTTATAATATTATTCATATCAATTAAATTTTCATTAGTGCATTTTGTAGAAATTTGAATAATTTGATGAATTATTCACTGAGATTATCCTGATTACACACTATTTAAGCTTCATGCATAATACATAACCTCTTCTACAATTGATCATCAATATGCGGAAATAGAAAGCAGTCGCATGCGCTCATTAAAACATAATCAAGCACACATATCAACACAAGATGTAATGGGGAAAGAAATAGCTGAAAACCCCCAACTATATGTATATTATAATGATAGAGAACATGTAACAATACATAGCACAAAGCTCTCACAGCTCTCAGCACTATCTCAATGCTAACACACAAAACTAGTTATGAAGATGAACAAGTCACAGGTTCAAATCTCCTCCACAAGTCTGCCTACCTCTACTGCGCAATCCAAGTGAGTAATGAATGAGATCCAAGTTCGAATCCCACTAGCTCCAACTGTGCAATCCTCATTGGAAATATCCATCAATGTGTGTGCAAATCTCATGCACAGCCAATAGTCACAACTCATAGCAAACTCACCCTTTCACCCACCTCTAACACTGGTCTCCACTGAACTGTCCATGCATTGCAGTTAACTGATGTGTTCTTTAGTTGAATTATGAGTTAATAATTAGTGAATTAATTAATAATTAATTCACACCAGTCATCACTAGTGTATTTGTCAGTTAGACTAAATACAACTAGTTAAACTAAGTTAAACAGAACACAACTCCACCAACTGTCTCATCAACTCCACCAAACTCCGCCACTTGAGTTCTAACTGAAGGCAACCATGCAATAGCTCAAATAACCCTTAGGAAAAGCGTATTTCCTTCTGTCAGCTGCATGTGCCACATCCAAGCATCAAACTGAAGTGCTCCAAGATGAAAAGATAATATTTATAGTCTAAATATTATTAAGGGTTAATAATATTTGACTGTTCTATTTTTGGCTCGACAGTCTAAAAATAGAAACCGCCCAATTTCTAAAAATAGCGGTCCATATGTTTTTACCAACTCGACCAATCATCCATAAATAGCATCCTGCAACTCATAGACCATGATCCATATGTCTAAAAATAGACATAGTCTAAAAATAGACTTTGCGCCAAAAATAGCCTACGGGCCCACTTAGTGAAGGCGACTTCATTTCACTAACCTCCATCATCTTGTTGCATTTTCAACGCTCCCTCTCAACAAGATATGGATTATATGCAACCCCTATCCTACCTCTGTGGAATTCGAATTTGCTCCTGGTGAGCGCCTTCGTCAAGATGTCAGCATCCTGATCCTCCGTGGGAACATATGAAAGTAACATGATTCTCCACTACACACAATATCTAATATGATGGTACCTGATGTCGATGTGTTTGGATCCATCATGAAATACTGGATTAGCCGAGAGTTTAATGCAACTCTGGTTATCACAATAAATCACAGTAGGCTCCAAGTGTGACCCGAACAACCCGACTAGAATCTTCCTCATCCAAATAGCCTCACATGCAGCCAAGCTCACTGCCATATACTCGGCCTCCGCGGAACTGAGTGCCACGGATCTCTGCTTCCTGTTGTACTAGGAAACTGTTGTCGACCCGATACTGAAGATCCCTCCAGATGTGTTCTTTCGGTCCATTGGGCTCCCTGCCCAATCTACATCTGTGAAGCCACATAGCTTCACCTCATCCTCCTGTCTGTACCACAGACCATATCCCGATATGCCTCTACGATAACGCAATACATGCTTGGTAGGCTTAACCATAGCTTGTGAAAGTTGGTTAACAGCATAGCATAGATCGGGTCGTGTAATGACCAGATACATAAGCGACCCCACCAACTGTCGATAAACAGTGGCATCCACTACCTCCGCTGAAGTAGCATCCTCCTTCCTCCAACCTCCAGGAAGAGGAGTATCAACAGGCTTGCAGTCATGCATGTTGAACTTCTCCAGTATCTCCCAGGCATACTTACCCTGAGAAACAAACAGTCCACCACTATGCTGCCAGATTTCCAATCCTAGGAAATAATGAAGGAGGCCCAAGTCCTTCATCTCAAACTCTCTTGCAAGATCCTCCTTGCATGAAATTATCAACAACTCATCACCCGTCAAAATCAGATCATCTAAATACAGTACAATGATTAGAAACTTCCCCTCCACCACAATCTGGTACAGGTTAGGATCCGCTTCACTCTTGGAGAATCCAAGTCCGGTGAAGTAACTGTCTATCCGTGTGTACCAAGCACGAGGTGCTTGCTTCAACCCGTACAGTGCTCTCTTGAGTCTGAACACATGCGACTCACTGCTGAAGATCTCGAAACCTTCGGGCTGCTCTATGTACACCTCCTCCTCAATGACTTCGTTGAGGAACGCAGTCTTCACATCCATCTTATGGATGTGCCACCCCATCTGCGCTGAGAGAGCTAGGATCGTCCGTATGGAAGAGTACCTTGCGACAGGTGCAAAAGTCTCCTCATAATCGATCCCCTCGATTTGCGAGAAGCCTCGGGCAACAAATCTTGCCTTGTACTTCTCCACACTCCCGTCAGTCGCCTGCTTCACTTTGTAGATCCATCGCGAACCCACCACTGATTTCCCCTTCGGTTGCAGGACAATCTCCCATGCACTATTTCTGATAATAGAGTCATACTCTTCCACCATGGCATCTACCCATGTGGGGTCCTCCACAGCTTCCTCGAAAGAGGATGGTATACATATGACATTTCTCATAGAGCCTTATCGTGTACCGGCCTCGGTGACTATCCTTGTCTTTGAATCTTTTTGTAGGTGGTCCTACAACCTTCTCTGCATCTTGAGCAGGTCGCTCAGCTTGTGTGCGCTTGCGCCCTCGATGGTTGGTCTTGCACTGGTCGTCTCTTCCACTCCGCAGACTTCCTCTTGTGGTAGTCGGCCTCCGATCATCCTTAGAGCTAATAGCTCCTCATGCGTAAAAATTAGCCGGCCCTCTCAAGCGAACACTGCATGGCTTTCTCCTCCTGGAATTTTATATCCCGTCGCACAACAGTCTTGCGACTGTCTGGCACATACACCCGATAGTTGTGAGGTGTATCAGTGTAACCCACAAATATTCCAACTTCAGCAGTTGGATCCAGCTTCCTTCTTGCATCCTTCGTCACATGCATGTAGACAGGAGATCCGAAAATCCGCAAATGGGAAATATCAGGCCTCTGGCCAGAATAAGCCTCCTCTGGTGTACTCATGCCAAGAACCTTGTGAGGACAACGGTTCTGCACATACACTGCTGTATTGCATGCCTCAGCCCACAAGTGAAGGGGTAGGCCCTGATCATGCAACATCGCCCGTGCAGCACCCACGATCGTTCTGTTATTCCGCTCAGCCACCCCGTTCTGCTGTGGGTTATGGGGTGCGATGAGCTCTCTCCGAATCCCTTCTGTGCTGCAGAACTCCTTGAATTCCATGAGAGATGAATTCACACATTGTCTCTCCTAGGAGCCTGCCTTGTAGGTGCTAACTGACACCTTGAACTCACAGAAATTTGAGTATGTCTCGCTCTTCTTCTGCATGAAGAAGATCCAACACTTCCGAGAGAAATCATCAACAAAGATCACATAGTACTTGTGCTTTGCTGTCAAAGCTATTGAGAAAGGTCCACACACGTCTGTGTGGATTCTCTCAAGGATCGTCATGGCGCGACTATCCTTCTCATGAAAGGTGGCTTTCACAAATTTTCCCAAGGTACACCCCTTGCACTAATCTAACTGCACAAGAGTGCCCTTAGGAAGACCATTAGAAATATGCTACAGTATCTTCAAAGCTCCATGGTGAAGGTGGCCCAATCTCCGATGCCACGGCTCGCCATCATCCTGGATCACCACTCCTTCCGCCTTGCATGCCATTGCTACACATCCATCTACTTGCAACTGATAAAGGTTCTTGACTCGAACCCCTATCTTCCAGGTTTCTCCAGTTGTCTTACTGCGCAGGAAAGCTTTTCCTTCGCTGAAGACCACATCATACCCCTTGTCTTCCAACATCGCCACAGAGATCAGATTCTTCATCAATCTTGGAACATGCAATACTTCCTTCAATACGAAGGGTTTACCAGACTCCCTCTCAAAGAAAATGGTACCGATACTGATCGCACTGTATCTACCATCATCGCCCATCTCGATGTGCACTCCAAGATCTTTCTCCTCCAAATCTGAAAACAAATCCCGATCTCCGGTCATGTGAAATGACGCACCACTATCCAAGAACCATACTGATCCCATCACACTTGAGACCAAGCATGCGATCAGTGAAAAATCCAGCTCGAACTAGGAGGCCAATGCCTCTCCCGCTGCAGATCCAGCAGCATGCTTATTTTTCTTCTTCTGCGGACAATTTGTGGCATAATGTCCTTGTTCGTGACAGTGAAAGCACTTCACCTTGGACATGTCTTGCTTCTTACATTTCGCACCAGACTGAAAAGCTTTCTTGCTCTTCCCCTTCTTTGCTTTGGCAGCCAAAGCGCAATTTTCTTCATCAGATGCCTCTGATGAAGATCCGTCCCTGGTAGTCTGCCTTATCTCCTCTTGCATGAGATCTCACCAAAGTCGCTCCCATCCCGGCAACTTCTCTCGACCATTAACAGAGTCCTGATAGGAATGCTAACTCTTCGGAAGACCAAGGAGAGCCAGGTCCACCAAGTCCTCATCATCAAAAGTCACCCCCACACTTCCCAGCTCATCTCTGCATTGAGTGAACTTCGTGAGGTACTTGGCGATACTGTCGCCTTTCTCCATCTTAATGTTTTTGAGTTTATCCTTGAGCACCAACTTCCTCTGGTCGCTCTTGCTCTGGAATAGATCTGTCAACGCTTTCCGCATCAAATATGGAAAAGCTTTTCCATGCAGGCTAGATACAATGTAATCCTTCATGCCCTCCAATAGAATCCTTTGACATTTCGCCATCTTCTTTTGCCAAGCCTCAACTTGAGCAGCATCAGTAGGCTTTGGGATCTCAACATCTATGAACTCCTTCAGCCCGTTATCATCTAATACCGCCTCCATTCTGTCCTTCCATGCAACATAATTCAAACTTCCCTCAAGGGCATATTCCAGTCACAATCCGTTGAAATACATTTCAACTCTAGCACCAAGAAAACAAACAGCTGCAAAATTTGAATTCCAAGCTCAAAACTCAGCTACTTCTGGATCTATGAGAACAAATTATTTCTAGCATAGAGATCGACTGTAAGGGAATTTACTGGATATATCACCTTTCAAGGAAAGGATGGATCCAGAGGTTACCTGGCCCGTTACAGAGTCTGTCTACCGAAATAATTGCAATCATAGCAATGATCCGATGATCAATTTCGCTCTGATACCATGTATAAATTTGAATAATAGATTAATTATTCACAGATATTATCCTGATTACACACTATTTGAGCTTCATTCATAATACATAACCTCTTCTACAGTTGATCATCAATTTACGGAAATTAGAAGCAGTCGCATGCGCACATTAAAACATAATCAAGCACACATATAACACAGTATGTAATGGGGAAAGCTTACAGCTGAAAACCCCCAACTATCTGTATATTATAATGATAGAGAACATGTAACAATACATAGCACAAAGCTCTCACATCTCTCAGCACTATCTCACATGCTACACACAAACTAGCACAGAAAATGAACAAGTCACAGGTTCAAATCTCCTCCACAAGTCTGCCTGCCTCTACTGCGCAATCCAAGATGAATAATGATGAGATCCAAGTTTGAATCCCACTAGCTTGAACTTCGCAATCCTCATTAGCAATCTCAATCAATGTGTGTGCAAATCTCATGCACAACCATAGTCACAACTGATAGTAGACTCACCCTTTCACCCACCTCTAACACTGGTCTCCACTGAACTGTCCATGCATTGCAGTTAAATGATGTGTTATTTAGTTGATTTATGAGTTAATAATTAGTGAATTAATTAATAATTAATTCACACCACTCATCACTAGTGTATTTTTCAGTTATACTAAATACAACTAGTTCAACTAAGTTAAACCGAACACAACTCCACCAACTGTCTCATCAACTCCACCAAACTCTGCCACATGAGTTCTAACTGAAGTCAACCATGCAATAGATCAACTAACCCTTAGGAAAAGCGTATTTCCTTCTGTCAGCTGCATGTGCCACATCCAAGCATCAAACTGAAGTGCTCCAAGAGGATAAGATAATGTTTATATTCTAAATATTATTAAGGGTTAATAATATTTGACTGTTCTATTTTTAGCCCGGCAGTCTAAAAATAGAAACCGCCCAATGTCTAAAAATAGAGGTCCATCTATTTTTTACCAACTCGACCAATCATCCATAAATAGCATCCTGCAACTCATAGACCATGATCCCTATGTCTAAAAATAGACATAGTCTAAAAATAGACTTTGCGCCAAAAATAGCCTGCGGGCCCACTTAGTGAAGGCGACTTCATTTCACTAAGCTCCATCATATTGTTGCATTTTCAACACATTTGAATATGATGTTTGTATTAATTTGTTACATCATATCATCAAATTTCACATTTCTTCATCATAATATTTAATCATCCATATATTTAATCAGTGGTGTTACATTTTGCAATGACAGTGGAGAATGCAATTTAATAAATTGAAACGTATTTTATTATATATTTATGAATAAGACACTCTTTGTCATACAAAATGGGACAATTATTGGTATCCCTTTGTCTTTCAATTGGGACACTATTTACATTACATTAAACAAAATGTTTGATTTCACAAACAAATATTTCAAAAAATACAACGCCTTGCTTTGATATCCAAACATAATGATCATCATTCTTCGCTTGAATTATTGTTACTGCTCAAGCTACTTCCATGAAGGGTTATTTTGAGGAATGTTTTGTTCATGGTGTTGATTTTTTTCTTCTTCTTCACCTTCCATCTACAAACATAATAATAAAATGTAATGATTGTATATACATTGGTGAGAATAATGAAAATTGCAACATTAAATAATATAAATCAATGTAAATAGAAAAGAAATGATGTACCATAGCAAGAATTGACTCATGAACTATATATATCCTTTCAAAACCAAATTTCATGCCATCTTTCAACATTTCATTTTTTGGCACAGTTCCATACTTTGTTTCCTGCAAGTTTTATACCCCATAACAAATAACATATTTAATATAAAAGATTTTTTTGTTTTATTAATTATAGACAGAGCTAAGTAAAAAATGATGTATAGATGCTTAAAATTTCCACAATTAATTTCTGATAAGCAAACATATACTGACAGCCCATACTTAACCCAATGTCATTCAATTCATCTGATGATTCTTCTTTGTATGTTAGCACCTGTTTGAAGACATTCAATGATGATTGTTGTCAAAAAACTTAAAATATGTAGAAATGAAATCTAGTCAAGTTGTTATAAGGAAGTAAAATTTACTCAAAAACTTAGATATCAACCATTTTCTTCCTTGTCATCCTATTTTATGTGTTGAATGTGTTCCATTTTCTTTTCTTTTCTGCAAGAAAATACTTGAAAATTAATATTTAATGCTAAATTGTTTATTTATTGTTCCTAATCAAAAATTCAATGATTACATATTACATTTGAAGGACGTTATTGTTGAGATGGCTCCTCATGCAATGTAATTATGTTCATTTCTTTGACCATATCCTTATACACCCTTTTGGACATTCCTACTGGCATATTTCTGATATTAGCTTGTTCATCCTTTGAGATTTTCATAATCTTTCTGAAAATGTAACATGACAATAAAATATTTAATTTTTATATTGATATATGAAAAGTAAATATAACAAAAGTGATATTTACAAATTATTGCTTTCTAGTAATATATACATATAATTCTAGAAAAACATTTAAAGGAATATTATTTTTTCATTCCTTTTTTTTTTGTATGTTTTTGCTATTAAAAGTCTCACATGTCACATTGACCAATTCTCTGGAAACTCATCTTGTAGTTTAGATAAATTTTGGTTCTTCGAATCATTGGATTTACTTTTGTATTGTAAATGGAAAGAACGTATATACATTCATTCCACTAGATCCCTCAAAGTTTTGTAAAAAAATTTACCCCTTTCGTTAACCTCCAGCACCACTCTAGATGAGCTGAGGAGCAATTCATTTTCATTTGCATGTTCTACTTTTTTTATTTTCTTAGAACAAATTTCCTTTTCTGAGTTGGTGGTCCCTTTAGAACATTAAACATATTTGAATTAATAGATTGTTTGAAACATGTTATCTAAAATTTTTAAGTATATTATTAATGAAAATTAATTAAAGAAACTCATATTGGATCAATAGTCTTTTTTCATTCACCTGATTCATCCTTTTGCAATTTTTCCATCAAGCTTTTATGATCTTCTGGTCATAGATCAAAAATAATCTTATCGAGCTTCGTCATCTTGTGGCTCTACATGATACACAATAAAAAATACATATTAGTTATACATATAGTTTGAAAATAATAATTTTTGTAAATAATATACAAAGAACTTGCCTTTTTTTCATATCTTGATGTGTTATCAGTATTTTGTTTGTTTCATCTCTTGTTGCTAATGTGAATCCTAATTGAAAGTCTATGAAAAAGCCTCAATTTAGCTTTGCATAAAAAACAACCCTAACATTAAAGATGGTTGTCAATTTCCTTAGATATGTTTTTGGTTGATCATAATAAATGCTACAAAATCCAGATCTATGCATTTAAAGATATTAAACAACAACTAAAAGAAAGAGTTTCTACAGACATCCAATAGACAAGACAAGAATATTTTTGAAGAATTTTGTATTTATGACACTTGTAAGTGAACATAGAAATATGTCACCAATACCCCTCAATGGGATGGGTTCTTGTGTGTCCTGAGTGCTTTTGATCTAAGATCTCTTTCTCTTGGTGATGAAACCCATACAAAAATGGAACTCAAATGGAGCTCACAAGCAAAAAGGTAGAAAAATATGACAATGATGGAGGATCAAAGTCGAACCAAAAGTAAAGATATAGAGAGAACTTTAGGAATAAAAGGGTAGTGAATGAATGGAAAACCCCTTCTATTTATAACAAAATATTAAGTTAGTCTAGATATTGCTACATAATTAAAATATTATTAACCAAATCTAGATCCAAATTTTATGGAATATTTTATTATTTTTGTTGGAGGGAAAAAGAATTTGAAATTGGTCAAACCCCTTTATTTGTAAATAATAAATAAATAAATGATTTATTAATTATTATAAGAATGTGGTTGAGTAATAATTAAATAAATAGTGATTTATCAAATATTTATAAATGATTTAGTCAAATTTTACAAGGAATATTATTTAAATGTTTTAAATAATTATTCCTAGAAAATTATAAGATAAATAATAATTTATCTAATTGATTTTCTTGTTTTGGGTTAAATATGACAAGGAATATTAATTAAATTGTTGCTTAATTATTTATCCTTTGAGGAAAATTAAAAAAATAGGGATTTATTCAATATTTCCTCATGGCGTTTCCTATTTAGAACATAAACAACCTAATAAATTGTGGATTATTAAGTTATTTTACATAGTGAAAGCAATTTTACTAGCGTAAAAATGGTCTTACATGGTGTACTTTGGTCCATCTAATAGTAACAGGTTAGATGACCAAAAATTGGTGTAATAGATTGCCCCCTAACGTGCGAGCATTAGGAGCTAATTTTATTACCGAAGTACGTTGTAAGAACTCAATCACTAGACACCGAAGGGGGAGTCAGAGAGAGAGAGAGAAATATAAGGTAGACTAAAGTGCTAGATGATAGGACCCTAAGGAGGTGATACTTACAGGTGTGACAAATCTCTTTTATGAGTGATTACCTTTTCTACATGAGGCGGGGGAGGCATACTGATGCAGTAGAATCTAGCTGACGGGTCATCGTGGCTGGAGTTCATTTGGTCTCAGAAAGGATAAAGGAGACAGTACAAAACAGGAAAGAAATTTTTGTTTATTTTTTATTTTAATCTCTTAGTGAAGCAGCACTTAGGAAAATGAGTAGTTATTTTAAAATTGTTTTGATTAGTTGCTCAATAAAATTATTTCAATATCTTAATTTACCATTTCCAGCAAAGTCAAAGAAACAGTTAAACAGTTGTGTAACTAATAAATATAACTGATAACAGTTAAATCAAAATGTTTTCAAACCATACAAAAGACAGAAGCATGCATTGTAACAGGTTCGATTAGGAGAAGAAAAAGAGAGCATAATAAAAATCTCTGCAAACATCCATATTTGAATCGACATTACAGTTATTTTAAACAGTCCTTCCATTTTATTGAAATCGACTACTGTATGCAAGAAAAATCATTTACTTTTACAGAATCTAAGTCATTTCTATGTTAGCATGAAACTAACGGCTTGTAGGAAATCAATGTACAAAGTACGATAACAAGAGAAACCATAGAAATCCGAAAGGCATTAAAACCCTGGAGTCTCGAAGTTAACAGCAGAGTGGAATATCATAGCAGTGAATGGGTAACAAGAAACACAATGGTGCAATAACACGAGTACTTATGCAAACTAGAACTGAATATTTAACAGTCAAATGAAACGAGTTTCTCTGCTAGAAATTAGACAATTACATAAGTTAAAATATATACAGATTAAGATAGTTCACACCGGCAGTTGGGTAGCGTCTAGTTTCCAAAACGGGCCAGTAGTGGAGAAAAGGTTATCAAAGCCGACTCCACCTGTAGATGTCTAACAAAAACAGGGTTAGATTTTAAAATTAAACAAAACGAGAAAGATAAATTGATAAGGTTGCAGGGTGAGGAAAGCTGACTTACCTAGAGTGAAGACAATGTGCCGAGACATATCTCGAGTCAATTTGTAGCCAAAAAGGGTTCTCTGCTCACGAGGAGTGACAACCTTAGTAACAGAGGAAAGAGCCGAAGAAAAAATAGCATAGAGCGAGGGCTTATCTTGTCATTGGTGAATAGAGCCGAAGCCATGAACCCCTGAGACCACAACCTACAACCAGAAATTGAAGACACAACAAAGTAACTACATAAGTGATTGGATAGAGGAACAAGAATGGGCATAGGCCCTAATAGTTAAAGAAAATAAGCATGACAATAGTGTATGCATACAGGCGAGCCAATCATGGCTTCCACAGATGAATAAACCTCAAACAAATACCAAGAAATAACCTTACCAGAGAAATAACCTTACCCAACCGATGGAGTAGAAGGCTGTGGCCATACTGGACCCAAGCA
This sequence comes from Pinus albicaulis, assembly GCA_034641835.2. Lineage (NCBI taxonomy): Eukaryota > Viridiplantae > Streptophyta > Pinopsida > Pinales > Pinaceae > Pinus > Pinus albicaulis. The sequence goes on from CM076575.1 coordinate 1,037,843,393, forward strand.
ATAGCAGCATTCCATCAGGAAGGAAATACACAGATAAAAATCACAGAGAAACGGTGGAGAAAACCCTCACTCAATCAAAACAGAGGACTAACAATGCGAATGAGTAAAAACTAGGGTTACCAAGTTTACCAAAGGTGAGAATGTGTTTATCAAGACAAGAACAGATTTCCATACAAAAGTATATGTGAGCACAACACACTTAATTTACCATACAACAAATATCCATTTATCCGTAAGCCAAATCACTGAAGCCACAAATATAATCATCCAAAAAATCATTCATTAAATTATTACCAACGCAATCATAATACATTGTATTGTGAATTAATATAAGGGTCAGGTTAACGAGGGGTTGTGCCCATCAAGTTTTATCATAGTGGTGCTAAATTTGATAGAAATGGAATTTGGAAGGCGAGGTCGGGGAAGAGGTATATGCAGAGCAGTAGATGAGGGACTGAGGGAAGAGATCTGGATCCTAAACACCCGATTAGCGGCGGTAGAAGTAGGGAGAAGAAGGGATCCTGATGGAGGAGATGACAGTAATGAGAAAATTGCAGAGACAACAGATGGATCACATGGAGAAGGACCTGAACTTAAAATTCTAAGGTCAGTCTTACTATCCAATAATAAGCAAAAGCATGAGCTTTCAAATTATGATGGAAGTTTGTGAGCATAAGTACTACTGGATTGGCTTCGTGAGCTAAATAAGTACTTTGACTATGAGGATATCAGTGAAGATAAAAAATTTAAATTCGCTGCCACCAGTTTGAAAGGGAATGCATTCCTATGGTGGGAGAGTTTATAAGCAGAGAAGAAGAGGTTGAACAAGCAACCTATAAAAAAATGGACTAGGATGGAAGCTAAACTGAAGGACAAGTTATTACCAAAGGACTACCATACTTCCATGTACAGGCAAGTATAGAATCTAAAACAAAAGGGGATGACTATAAAAGAGTACACTAAGGAATTTTATCGGGTAAACCTGAGAGCCAGTTACATAGAATACACACCAGAAAAAATAGTGAGATTCGTAAATGGATTAAGGTGCAAGATATTGGATGAGATAATTATTATTTTTCCCAGAGCTATAGATGAGGCCTATCAAAGTGCCTTGAAGGTGGAAGAGAAGATAAACAGAAAACAGAATGCCAAAAGAGGAGGTGGATCTGGCAGGGGAAGAGGTCGAGGTTTTGGTAGAGGTAAAGCTGTTAATGATGACGGCAGCAACTCGAAAACTTCAGAGGAAGCGGAGAAGGACAGTAACATGAGAGGGGGAAGGCCATACCAGCACGGGAGAGGTAGTGGCTGAGGCAGAAGAGCTACTATTCAATGTTACAAGTGCCACAAGTTGGGGCACAAGTCCTTTGAATGTCCTAAAAGTGACCAGGCTGGAGCAAGAGGAGAATATGTTGCTCAGACATAGGAAACAGAGGTACAACCTCAGGAAATAGAAAATGTGTCAGAGATAGGGGAAGCCCTGGTCTTGAATAAAGTGTTACTAAAACTAGCGAAAGAGACAACTGACCCAACTCAAAGGAAGGTGTTATTCCGGACAGTTTGCAAGTCACACGGGAAATGCTGCAAGCTGATTATCGACAGTGGAAGAATAGAAAATCTAGTTTCCATAGAGATGGTGGAGAAGTTGGGTTTGAAGAGCCTGAAGCATCCCACACCTTACAAGGTGTTGTGGCTATAGAAATGGCATCAAATGTTGGTTGATGAACAGTGTGAAGTTGAGTTCCACATTAGCAAATACAAGGATAAGGTTATTTGCGATATAATGCCAATGGACGTGTGTCAGATATTGCTAGGGAGACCATGGCAGTATGACAAGAAGGTATTGCATGATGGAAATACATTGTTACAAATTTGTTAAAGATGGGATTAAGTACATGCTTATACCCATCAAGGAGGAAGAGACAACAGAAATAATTGGAGTTAAATCATTACTGTTGGGGGGAAAAGAATTTCTGAAACATATCTAAGACAACGAGATACATTATGTAGTGGTAAGGAGGCCAGAAACAATGCTATTACACATAGAAATCTCAGATTTTCCTGAGTAAATTCAGGAAATGCTGCATGAATTCAACGACATTGTAGTTGATGATTTACCAGATAAACTACCTCCTAAGAGAAGTATTAGTCACCACATTGACTTTATACTTGGAGCTAGCCTACCAAACAAGGAAACATATCGAATAAGTCCTAAAGATAATGAGGAAATCAGAAAACAGGTACAAGAATTATTAGACAAGGGATTGATAAGGGAAATCTTAAGCCCCTGTGTAGTTCCAACAGTTCTCGCTCCCAAGAAAGGAGGAGAATGGCAAATGTGCACAGATTTGAGAGCAATCAACAAAATTACCATACGGTATAGGTTTCCACTGCCACGAATGGATGATATGATGGATTGTCTAAGTGGGGCAGCATACTTTTCGAAAATCAATCTGAAGAGCGGTTACTACCAGATCTGGATAAGAGAAGGGGATGAATGGAAAAAAGAATTCAAGACTAATGAAGGGTTGTATGAGTGGCTGGTAATGCCATTCGGTTTGAGTAATGCCCCTAGTAATTTTATGCGGCTGATGAACGAAGTGCTGAAAGAGTTCATTGGGAAGTTTTTGATTGTTTATCTTGATGATATATTAATTTTTAGTGAGAATAAAGAGGAACACTTTCGACATGTTCGGAGTGTGTTGGAGAAATTGCAGCAGAAAAAGTTACTAATAAATTTTTAAAAATGCACTTTTTTTCAAAAATAATTGGTTTACCTGGGTTTTGTGATTGCAGAAAATGAGTTAAAGATGGACCCAGAAAACGTTGCAACTATTATTAGCTGGCCATCCCCAAAGAGCCTATTTGAGGTTCATAGTTTTCATGGATTGGCAAGTTTTTATCGTAAATTTAACAAATATTTTAGTGGAATCTGTGCGCCTATGTTAAATACTATTAAGAAGGTGAGTCAAACTTTTCATTGGACTGAAGCAACAGAGAGGAGCTTCCAGTTATTGAAGAAAAAAATCACTGAAAGGCCAATCCTGAGATTGCCTAATTTTAATAATTTTTTCCAAGTCCATTGTGATGCAAGCGGTACGACCATTGGAGTTGTACTTAGCTAGGAAGAAAGACATGTTTCTTATTTTAGTGAGAATTCGAATGAGAGCAGGTAGAAATACTCAACTTATGACAGAGAATTCTATGATGTTTTCCAAGCATTGAAACATTGGAGACACTATCTGCCGGGGAGTGAGTTTGTTTTATTCTCTGATAATTCTGCACTACAATATGTGATGCAACAGCATAAACTGAATCAAAAACATGCTAAGTGGGTTGAGTATTTATATATTTTCGCGTTTGTGTTGAAACACATTAGTGAATAGGCCAACAAGGTAGCAGATGCCTTGAAAAGAAGAGCTTTGCTCTTGCAGGAGAGTATGATACAAGTGTTGGAGTTTGAACATTTGAAAGATTTGTATCAAACAGATGCGGATTTCAAAGAGGCTTATGAAGCTTGGCAGAATCCTTTATTGAGGAACATTAGTCCATGGTTGGACTATAATTTACAGGAAGAGTTATTGTTTATAGGGGGATATTTATGCATTCTCGATTGTTCGATGAGAGAGAATATCAGTTGGGAGAAGCACAGTGGAGGTCTAGCCAGACATTTCGGTATAGAAAAGAATTTAGTACAACTCAGACACTTTTATTACTGGCCAAAGATGCGATAGGAAGTGCAGCGATATGTGAATAGGTGTAAAGTGTGCCAATTAGCGAAAGGACACAACCAAAATGCAGGACTCGACACACCATTACCTATTCCGAGTAGACCATGGGATTCAGTCAGTTTAGATTTTGTCTTGGGTCTGCCAAGAATGCAGCGAGGTTTCGACTCGGTGATGGTGGTAGAAGAAAGGTTTTCTAAAATGGAACATTTCATTCCTTGTCAAAAAACCAGTGATGCCACTCATGTAGCACACTTGTTTTTCACGGAAATTGTCAGGTTGCATGGCTTACCGAGGTCGATTATTTATGACAAGGATGTGAAATTCACAGGACATTTTTGGCGTACCCTCTGGAAAAATTTAGACACTCAGCTAAATTTTAGCTTCACATATCACCCACAAACTGATGGGAAAATGGAGGTGGTGAATAGGAGCTTGGGAAACCTGCTACGGAGTTTGATTGGAGAAAATTCATGGATGTGGGATCGTGTACTTACTTAGGTGGAATTGGCCTATAATGATTCACCAAATCGCAGTATGCGATACAGTCATTTTCAGATTCTGTATGGCATACATCCTCGCAGAGTGCATGAACTATGGGATTTGGGAAAATTAGAAAGAAGAAGTGCTGACGGGGAAGATTTCGCCTAGGAAATGAATGACTTACGAGAGCAGGTAAAGTTGAAATTACAGGACATCAGTCAGAGATATAAGCAGAATGCAGATTTAAAGCGGCGAGAATCTCATTTTAATATAGGGGATGAAGTCCTAGTGCATTTGCACAAAGAACGATTCCCTAAGGGAAAATATAACAAAATGAAATATAAGAAGATTGGCCCTTGTAAAATTATGCATAAATTTTCACCTAATTCTTATGAAATACAGTTTCCACCAAAAATAGGCATACCACCCATTTTCAATGTGGTAGATCTGCTCCCATACACTACTAGTCCTAAATACAACAATGCAATAAGGCCAGAATGGGACACCCACAGTGAAAGCAATCCTTGGATGAGGAAAATGCCTACAACTTAGCCCCTTGAAATCGAGTAGATTCTTGACACGCAAGTGGCTAAGCAAACTCACCGAAAGGAGTATCTGCAGTATCTGGTCAAGTGGAAGAATCGTCCCATCGAGGACAGTTCCTGGCTTGACACGGCACAAATACAACAAGCAGGTAATTCTATGGAGGCACTCATGGAGCGGAGCGATGAATTTTATTTACCCCAGGAGCCTGATGCAAGAGCATCTAGCTGATGGGTCATTGTGGCTGGAGGTCATTTGGTCTCAGAAAGAATAAAGGAGACAATACAGGATAGGAAAGAAAATCTTGTTTATTTTTTATTTTAATCTCTTAGTGAAGCAACACTTAGGAAAATGAGTAGTTCATTTAAAATTTTTTTGATTATTTGCTCAGTCAAATTATTTCAGTATGTTAATTTACCATTTCCAGCAAAGTCAAAGAAACAATTACATCAATTATGTAACTAATAAATGTAACTGATAACAGTTAAATCAAACTATTTTCAAACCATACAAAAGACAAAGCATGCATTGTAACAAGTTCGATTAGGAGAAGAAAAAGAGAGAATAATAAAAATCTTTACAAACATCCATATTTGAATCGACATTACAGTCATTTTAAACAGTCCTTCCATTTTATTGAAATCGACTACTGTATGCAATAGAAATCATTTAATTTTACAGAATCTGAGTCATTTCTATGTTAGAATGAAACTAACAGCTTGTAGGCAATCAATGTACAAAGTGCGATAGCAAGAGGAACCACAGAAATCTAAAAGGAATTGAAATCCCGAAGTCTCGAAGCTAACAACATAGTGGAATATCGTAGCAGCGAATGGGTAATAAGAAACACAACGACGCAATAACACAAGTACTTATCCAAACTGGAACTAAATATTTAATATTCAAACGAAACGAGTTTCTCTGCTAGTCATTAGACAATTACATAAGTTAAAATAAATACAGATTAAGATAAGTTCACACCTGCAGTTGGGTAACATTGGGTTTCCAAAATGGGACAGTAGTGGGGAAAAGGCTATCAGAGCCAACTCCACCTGTAGATGTCCAACGAAAACAACGGTTAGATTTTAAAATTAAACAAAACTAGAAAGATAAATTGACAAGGTCGCAGTGCGAGGAAACTCGACTTACCTAGACTGAAGACGATGTGCCGAGACATATCCCGAGTCAAGTTGCAGCCAACGAGGGTTCTCTGCTCACAAGGAGTGACAACCTTAGTAACAAAGGAAAGAAATGAAGCAAAAATAGCATAGAGAGAGGGCTTACCTTGCCATTGGTGAATAGAGTCGAAGCCACGAACCCTTGAAACCGTAACCTGCAACCAAAAATTGAAGACACAGCAAAGTAACTACAAAAGCGATTAGATAGAGGAACAGGAATGGGCATAGGCCCTAATACTTAAAGAAAATAAGCATGACAACAATGTATGCATACAGGCGAGCCAATCATGGCTTCCACAGATCAATAAACCTCAAAAAAATGCAGAAACCAACTGACATCAAAATAGTAACAGAGAAATAACCTTACCAACCAATGGATTAGAAGTTCGTGGCCATACTAGAGCCAAGAAATAGCAGAATTCCATCACGAAGGAAATACATAGATAAACAGCATAGAGAAACGACAGAGAAAACCCTCACTCAGTCGAAACAGAGGACTAACAATGTGAATGATTAAAAACTAGGGTTGCCAAGTTTACCAAAGGCAGGAATGTGTTTATCGAGACAAGGACAGATGTCCATCTGAAATTAAATGAAAGTACAACACACTTAATTTACCATACAAAAAATATCCATTTATCCGTAAGCCAAATCACCGAAATCACAAATATAATCATCCAAAAAATCATTCATTAAATTACTACCAACGCAATCATAATACATTGTATCGTGAAATAATATAAGGGTAAGGTTAACGAGGGGCTGGGCCCATAACATACCTATGCCCACCAAGATAAAAAAGTATAGAGAATAATGCGTCCAGTTAACAAGTGACTGAACTATATAGTACATGTTGGTATAAAAATCGGCCAGATAAAAACATGATAATGGATGCCACATACATTCTCTGCCTGGGACAATAGCCAATACTTATAAAATAATATCTCAGTACATGAGATATAAGTACAACCAAAGAGGCCCTATAAAACAGGAAAGGGCTTTGAAAATTTGAATGATACATTCAAACTAAAGAGGCACTGCAAGCGGCTGAGGCCGGAACCATCAAATATATGGAGATGCATCTAAGGCTATAGTGGAAAATTCATCTGGGTATCTGGGGGGCTACCTGAAGGGCCACCCCCTCATGAGGTCTGAAACATACAACACACACCCAGGAATCACTGATACAATCTACTGTGTCACTGAACCATGAAGTATAAATATCTCAATCATGCCATAAGGAGATGGAGCTGAGAAAAAATCAAGTTAAAGAGAAATAAAGAGTCCTTTTTCTTCATCTGAGGCATCACACAAGATTTGAAGTTGGAATCAAAGTACATAGTCATCTAAACCTATCTTCTGAAATGGATGAGCTGATGTTGACAGAAGGAGGTCCACCATAGTTGAGGAAATAAGGGATCCTAAAATAAGGCACGAGAGATAATAGTAGAGCGACTGATATACTGACACCAGGGATGATGGTGTAATGGGGGGTACTTAGTAGCGAGATAATGACTTCCCTTGTTAGAGCATAAAGGTCATGGATGACCTAGCAGCTATTGACGTGACACCAGAGGGGATAGGGGACAGTGTGACTGAAGGAAAAAATGTGCATCATGAGAGTGGAACAAAAGAAGGATGGAGGACTATAGCCGGATACAAAGTGACTCGGGATAGACTCCATGGATGCGATGATGAATCAACTCGGATGCTCTGAACAAGGCCAACTTGATGATGCTGCCATAGAGAACAGTCCCTGTGGGGACCATAAAAACATGAGCACAAGATGGTTACTCATGATGAAAATCGACAAGAGCATGGAAAAGTATGAAGGAAAAGTGGTGTGGCAAGTACAACTATTCCAAGTGAAGAAATTCAATTTTGAGGAGTGGTGAAGTGACCTTTCTTGGAAAAAATGTGTCTCGATGAAGTATCAAATCACAAAAAAAACAGCTGGCTACCTAAAAGAAATAAAATTTGCATTTCAAGAGGGAAATGCTAAGGGTAATATTTCTTGAGATAGAGTGAATTACGAGGATTAGGAAGAGGGTGGCCTTTGAAATCCTCTAGGAGGTATGCCACTTTACCCAAATCCTTAATAATTATGTAAGGGCCTAGCCATAATGAGTTAGACTTCCCATGATCGAGGATATCATGAGCCTGGTCATACACTAGAACAATATCACCTTCGTGAAAAGTAAGAGGGTGGAATTTTTGGTCATATTGAGCTTTGGTGGGTTTCTTAGCCACTTTGGTGGTTTGTAATGGAACATGTCAGTCTTTGGAAGTGCGCTAAAGCATGATAAGTTGTTTTTCTAAAGGTTGGGTGTCAGGGAGAAGGTCGACGGCTAAATAAAGGGAAGGGATTTCACACTCGATCGGTACGACTCCCTCCTCGCCAAAAACAAGGTGAAATGTAGTAAACCTTGTGGTGGTTTTAATAGAAGATTTATAGGACCACAAATTAGGGAAGAACATAAGGTTCCAGTTGGTTTTGTGCTTATTCACCATCCATTGAAGCATGGGTTTAAGGATTTTATTGACGGCTTCAACTTGGCCATTACCTTGGGGGTAATAGGAGGATGAATATTGGTTCTCAAATCCCAACAGAGAGGATAGATCATGCCATATCTCATCTTCAAAAATTTTGCCATGGTCAGAGACCAATTTTTTCGGAAATCTAAATCGAGTGATAACATGGTTAAAGAAAAAGAGGGTTGTGGTAGCTGCCATGTTGTTGAACGTTGGCATGGCCTCAACCCATTTTGTGAAATAGTCAACCGCCACAATGATATACTTTTGGTTACCAGAAGATGGAGGTCGACACTCCATAAAGTTTATGCCCACTTATAAAAGGGAGTAGCTGAGATGAAAGGATGGAGGTGAGCTGGAGGAGCTCACGCCTTTGGGGTAAAATGTTGGCAATTGGAACAGTGTTTGACTACTTCAATGCAATCATCAAAGAGAGAAGGCCAAAAGTACCGAACATGTATGACCTTCTGGGAAGTAGGGAGACCAGAGAGGTGGTCACCACAATCGTTGCTATGGCATCCATTGAGGGTTTCCTCATCTTCAGCATGCGTGAGACAATAACGAAGGACAATATCTACACTGCAACGGTAAAGGTTGTCGACGATGAGAAGGTAGCAGGGGGCTTGGTGCCAGATAAGTCGTCGAGCATCACGATCAAGATGGAGGGCGAAATTTTCAGTTTGCAAATAAGTGAGGATGTCACCATACCAAGGATCATCTATGGTAATGGAAAAAAAATGTTCATCGGGAAAATCATCATTAATTGAAGGATCTTTTATACTCGTAGGTAATTCAAAAATGATTTCAGCGAGGGCTAAACCTTTCTTACTCTTTGGTGTGACAAATTCAAGATTGAATTCCTAGAGGATAATGATCCAATGGGCATACATCCCATTTATGATCTGACGGCTCAATAGGAAGGCCATAGGGTTGGAATTAGTCATGACCTTGGTGGAACGCATGAGGATATAATGACAAAATTCATGTGAGTACTACACGGGGGGGCCTACAAGGTTCTTACTGACATAATTGATAACATGCTCGATTCCGTTATCATCTTCCTGAATAAGGACCCCAGTGACCAAATGGGTGGAGGCTGAGATGTACAGGATGAAATCTGTATCAAAGTCAGGGGGACGAATTAAGCGAGCGAAGGTGAGAGAATTTTTTAGGGTATCAAAAGACTCTTGAGAATATTCATCCCAAATAAATGGAATGTTAGATCTGATGAGTCTAAGGAACCCAGGCATGGTGGTGGCATATTCAGGTACAAATCGACGTAGGAAATTAGCTTTTCCTTGGAGGCTTTGTAACTAGGAAGCTCAAGGATGGCTTCAAATTTCAAGGGGTCAAGTGTTATACCATCTTTAGACACAATTAAGCCTAAAATATGGCCGGCAAGAACACAAAAGATGCACTTCAGCAGGTTGAGGCGAATATTATACTTGCGACATCGGAGGAATATGGTACACAAATCATGAAGGTGTTGCACCTGATGTTTAGAACGTGTGTTAAGGTCGTCTAAATAAGCAAGGATAATATGAGCCAGGTCATGGAAATAGTATGAAATGACCTAATGAAAAATGGCCCTGGAATTCTTAAGGTTGAACGGCATGACCCTATAAGCAAAGGTTCCCCACAAACTAATGAACGCAGTATTAAGCTAATCAATAGGACGTATAACAATCTGATTACATCCAGAGAAACCATCCATGAAGGATAGAACCTCATGCCCCACACACTCATCAATTAGTTGGTTAATGAATGGTGTGAGGAAGTTGTCTTTGGGACAAGTTTTGTTCAGATCGCAAAAGTCAGTGCAAACACGGATGTTGCCTCGTTTCTTGAGAACGGGAACTGGATTGGACACCGAAGTGGTGTATAGAATGGTATAGATAAAACTAGCCTGCTTGAGCTTATCAATTTCGGCTTTGATAGCTTCTCGTCTGGTAGGATTAATGGGTCTCAACTTTTGAGGGAAAGGATTAGCATCAAGCCATGTATCGATATGGTGTTTGAAAATGGCGGGATCAAGTCAAGGAATGTATAAATAGGACTATGCGAAAAAATCACAGAATTCCTTGAATAGCTTGGTGTAAGCATCGATTTATTCCGAGGTGCATTGGGCACCCAAAGTAATGTTTTCCTCTACCCCTGGTTTGTCAAAAATGTTGATTTTAATAATAGGAGAAATATTGGCAATATTTCCTTCTTCGAAAGCATCGAGTGTAGGGATGGTATTTCTAAGCCAATCGAATTCATCAGGAATGATGTATTTTGTTTCCACAGCATATTGGTCATGGGACAGCCACGGGATGAAGTATGCATGATGGTGCATATCATCCCATGGAAATTTGGGGATGGTCGTCGCTTCCATAATGTCTTCATCAAAATGGAAGATGGGGTGACTGGAGGAAGGGAGACCACAAGACGTGGTAGAGCTACCTGACTCATCATCATGAGAAGAAAGGTTCTGATGTGCATCGTCACGAGGGGTGACAGAAGAGTAAGAAGATAACGGATCTGTCGATGTTGAGCCCAGGGTGATCGCTGAAGGGAGGTTAGGCGAAACATAAGGGGAAGTCCTAGAGTGGTCTTCCACCGTGGGTCTCATAGATGATGATGGGTAGAAAATCGTGGTCATAGGCTCCATCATCTCGACATCGAGAGGGAGAATTTCAATGGGAGCGGGCGAGACCTATCGTTTTCCCAAAGTGAAACTCAAAAACATGGGAGAGGGGGACTCATTGTGCTTGGCCTCAAATTTGCGAACCGCTTCTAAATAGGCACTGTATTCATTGAGTCGGGGATGGAGGTGGGTGTAATGGCCATGTAAAACACACAAAGCACGCAATTGATTTTTGGGTAAAGAATTCATTTTCGGGACATAATCGGGTATAGTGACATAAACCTCTGGGATATTAGACGCCGAAAACAATTTCTTTACCATGGGCTTGAGACGAGGCAATTCAGTTCATGTATGGGTGGCATGACCGACAACATCACACAAAGCACACCGGGTGTTATGCTTTGGAGGCTAAGGAGGAGCAATGGTTGTTTGGGCAGCCTTGTCCTTAGGTGCCTTCTTGCGAGCTTTTCCACCCACACCCAGAGCTTTCGCAACAGGAGTAGGTTCATGTTGAGGTGGCTGAGGCACAGAAACAAAGGGAGGGGTCATGGCGACCCGTTGGACCAGGATCAAAGCATTATAATGTTTTTGTGGACCAAGCAAGATGGTGACTGGGGGATCAATGTACCAAACTAGGATCCCTAGGGTCATTTTAGGAAGATAAAAGGTAGCCATAACAGGTACCAAAAATACTCCAGGAAGGGGATCTAGAAAAGGTATCTGACCAGAGGGGTAATGGTCAGGTGGGAGAGCTCCGAGAGGGTTAAGGCCATGAAGAACCATGCCAGGAGGGTATATAGGCTCATGGATACCAACTACAGATGAGGGGCCTAGAGGAGAGGGTCCTGAAAGCTGAGTCTAGGTGTTAGTAGCAGGTTACACGGGGAGGGGCTGCTGACTATTCAAACTAGTCTGTTTGAGGTCAGACCGAGACGATTTCATCATGAAAACATTCGACGAGATGGGATGAGAGATAGGAGGAGAAATACCAAGGACTAAACCAATAAAAGAGGTGTCTTTGTAGACTCCAGGTGAAACGTTGGTTAGAGGTTTGACTATTTGTTTATTTTCCACCAAAGAAATGATGGACATAGGGGAGGTTTGAGGCTCCGGTTTGTAATATGTCAACTGGTAAATGGTGACAATCCTTACTTTCTGAGGAAAGAACATATTATAGTGGACTACATATGGGATAGTAGACATCGTATAAGTGTACCTACAACCCAATAGAATGTTTTAGTCTAATGGGGTGTCAATGACTTCTACGTCAAAACTAACAGTCTTTCTCGCAAGAGTAATAGGACAATTGTAAAACATGCCAGTGCCTGGGAAGAATGGCCATCCCATGCTCAAAGGGTGATAGTGGAAGGGGCCAACTCAGGCGATCCATGTTTCTTCCAAACCAAAGCGGACATCACATAGGTGGATGCCCCCTCATCAATGATACACCGGGATACGTTGCCATTGCAAATCTTCACGGGGATTTGGAAGGTGACGGAGGAAGGACGGGGAGGATGTTATGACCGGTCAAAATAGAAGAAAATCAAATGATCATCTAAAGCATCCATAGAGCCCATGGTAGTTAGCAGATATTTTCATTGTGAAGGGCACGACTGGAGGACTTCTAGCATTGACATGGCAGCATGGGATTGTGCCAACTCATCTACTATACTATATGAATTCGTAGCTTTACTATAATAAGATTTTTGGTGTAATGGCCACTAGGGGATATTGGTATGAACCTATCCCTTAGGCTGAGGGATCAGTAAAGGGCCATTGGGTGTCAAAAGAGGCTCTGTGGGACGTGAAGAAGGGCGCTCAGGGCAGACGTAGTGGGGGGCTTGTTATGAATTAAACAAGTGCTTTGATTATGAAGAAATAAGTGAAGATAAAAAGGTCAAGTTTGCAGTGACAAAGCTGAAGGGACATGCTGCACTTTGGTGGGATGGAGTGCAGGCAGAAAGGAGGAGAGTTGGCAAGCAACCTATCAAGAGCTGGACCAGAATGATGGCCAAATTAAAAGGTAAATTCCTGCCTGGTGATTACGAGCTGACATTGTATAGGAAAATGCAAAACCTGAGGCAGAGGTTGTTGACAGTAAAAGAGTACACAGAGGAATTATACAGAGTAAGTATAAGAGCTGGGCAATTCCAAGACACACCAGAGAAGACTGCCAGATATGTGAATGGTCTCAGATTGGAGATTCAAGATGAGATTGGTCTTCTGTCTCCCAAGACAGTAGAAGAGGCCTATCAGATGGCCTTGAAAGTAGAGGAGAAACTCTTGAGGAAGCAGTCTGCCAAGAAGAGAGGTCCTTTCCATGGAAAGGGAAGTCAGGGTGGTAGAGGAAAGCCTGCTACACCCAAGGATGGAGCTAATAGTAGCTCACCTCAGAATGCATCTACAGAGGATGATGCAAGGGGCAGAAGGGGTTCTTACAGAGGAAAAGGAAGAGGAGGCAGAGACAGAGGTAGAGGTAGAGAATTGAGGTGTTATAGATGTCAGCAAGTGGGACACAAGCACTATGAATGTCCAGAGAATGTGGGTGTTGGTCCAAGGAATGCTGTTGTTGCCCAGGCTGGAGAAGAAGCAGAAATTGAAGAAGAAATTCTTCTAGAGAGGGGAGAATCCTTAGTGGTAAATAAGGTCCTATTGAAGCAAGCCAAAGAAGTCACTGAACCTGCACAAAGGAAGACTTTGTTTAGGAGCATATGCAAAGTCCAAGGGAAATGCTTCCAGCTAGTCATTGACAGTGGCAGCACAGACAATCTGGTTTCCACTGAGGTAATAGAAAAGTTGAAGCTAAAGACAAGGGAGCATCCAACTCCCTACAGGATGTCCTAGCTGCATAAAGGGCACCAACTGGTTGTAAAAGAATAGTGTGAAATAGAGATGCAAATGGGCAGGTACAAGGACAAAGTTTTGTGTGATGTAATGCCCATGGATGTGTGTCATATACTGTTGGGTAGACCTTGGCAGTTTGATAGAGCAGCAGTGCATGATGGCAAGAAGAACACTTACAAGTTCTTCAAAGATGGGGTACACCATACATTGATACCCATGGAAGAAGGAGAGCCATCCAGCAGAGTGATTGATCCAAAGACCTTGTTGTTGAGCGGGAAGGAGTATCTACAGCAGATAGAAGAGGAAGAGGTAAGCTTTGCTTTAGTTTGCAAGCCTAAAGTAGTCCTTACTTCTACAAAGATTTCTGATTTACCAGTAGAAATACAAGAGATGTTAGACAATTATTGTGACATTGTTGTGGATGATTTACTTGATGAGCTGCCACCTGTGAGGAAGATCAGCCATCAGATAGATTTTATCCCTGGTTCAAATCTGCCAAATAAGGCAGCCTACAGAATGACTCCCAAAGAAAATGAGGAAATCAGGAAACAAGTACAGGAATTGGTGGACAAGGGACTGATTAGAGAAAGTCTGAGTCCATGTGCAGTACCAGCAGTTTTGAGCCCAAAGAAGGATGGAGGCTGGAGGATGTGTACTGATTCCAGAGAAATCAATAAGATCACAATCAGGTACAGATTCCATTTGCCCAGAATTGAAGATTTAATGGATTGTTTGAGTGGTGCTAAATATTTCTCAAAGATAGATTTGAAGAGTGGATACCATCATATTAGAATAAGAGAGGGTGATGAGTGGAAAACTGGCTTTAAAACAAATGAAGGACTATATGAATGGATGGTAATGCCTTTTGGGTTGTCAAATGCACCTAGTACTTTTATGAGACTTATGAATGGAGTATTGAAGGAATTAATTGGTAAATTTGTGATAGTATACCTAGATGATATATTAGTCTTCAGCAAAAATAAGGAAGAACATTTAAGGCATCTTAATCATGTCTTGAAGAAGCTGCACCAAGAGAAATTGCTGATAAATTTGAAGAAATGCTCATTCATGAAAGAAGAGTTGGTGTATTTGGGTTTTTTTGTTTCTGCAGAGGGATTGAAGATGGACCCACAAAAGGTTAAGGCAATTGTAGAGTGGCCTTCACCCAGAAATGTCTTTGAGGTAAGGAGTTTCCATGGACTTGCTAGTTTTTACAGAAAGTTTATAAGAAACTTCAGTAAGATTAATGCACCCATAATTGAGACCATAAAGAAGAGAAAACAGCCATTTAAGTGGACTGCTGAAGCAGAAATAAACTTTGAAGTTTTGAAGCAAAAGATAACAGAGAAGCCTGTTTTGATCCTGCCTGATTTTACTAAACCATTTCAAGTAAAATGTGATGCCAGTGGAGAGGCCATTGCAGCTATGTTGAGTCAGGATGATAGACCTGTAGCCTATTTCAGTGAAAATCTGAATGACACCATAAGAAAGTATTCCTCTTATGAGAAGGAATTCTATGCAATTGTTCAGGCACTGAAGAAGTGGAGACATTATTTGATGTCCAGGGAATTTGTATTATATTCTGACAATCATGCTTTGCAGTATATTGTATAGCAACCCAAGTTGAAACATAAGCATGCTAAATGGGTTGAGTATCTCCAAATTTTTAATTTTGTTTTGAAACATATAAGTGGCCAACCCAATAAAGTAGCTGATGCTTTGAGTAGGAGACATTTGCTTGTTCAAGAGACTAATTTTGAAGTTGCAGGATTCGATTTTCTCAAAGAATTGTATAAAACAGATCCTGATTTTAAAGAAGCATTTGAAGCATGCAGTAACCTTGTTCTAACAGATAGAAGTCAGTGGCTGGATTTTTTTCTGCAGGAAGACTTGTTATTCAGAAATAACCAACTATGTATACCAAAATGTTCCATGAGAGAAAATTTGATCAAAGAAAAGCATAGTGGTGGACTTGATGGACACTTTGGTACTGATAAGACTTATGAGCAGCTGAGTCACTTTTATTTCTGGCCCAAGATGAGAACAAAAGTAGATAAGTTTGTGAAGAGTTGCAAGATCTGTCAATATGCTAAAGGAAGGAGCCAGAATACAGGATTGTACACTCCCTTACCTATTCTAGATAGACCTTGGGACATGGTGAGTATGGATTTTGTTCTAGGATTTCCCAAGACTCAGAGAGGGAATGATGCAGTCTTTGTTGTGGTGGATAGATTCTCCAAAATGGCACATTTTATTCCATGTTATAAAACTAGTGATGCCACCCATGTTGCTAACTTGTTTTTCATAGAAGTTGTTAGATTGCATGGGTTGCCTAGGACTATTGTTTCAGACAGAGACACCAGATTTGTGGGTCACTTTTGGAGGACAGTGTGGAAGAAACTTGGTACCAAACTGAGTTTCAGCTCAGCTTATCATCCTCAGACTCATGGACAAACTGAGGTAGTGAATAGGAGTCTGGGAAATTTGTTAAGAAGTCTTGCAGGAGAGCATCCCAAGCAGTGGGATCATATTTTGCCCCAAGCAGAATATGCATACAATGACTCACCAAACAAAAGCACAGGGCAGAGTTTGTTTCATATTGTTTATGGAATGCACCCCAAAGGAATATCAGAGTTAAGAAATCTGGGAAGAGCAGAGTTAAGGAGTGCAGATGGTGAGGAATTTGCTTCAGAGATCCAGGCCATACATGAACAAGTGAAACAGAAACTACAAGGCAGCAGCATCAGATACAAAAACAGGGCAGACTTGAGTAGAAAAGAAATTCACTTTGAAGTAGGAGACTTGGTTTTGGTACACTTGAGGAAGGAGAGGTTCCCAAAGAAGCAGTACAACAAATTGAAGTTCAAAAAGATTGGGCCATGCAAGATACTTAGGAAGTTTTCTGCAAATTCTTATGAGATTGAATTGCCACCTGATGTTGGAATATCTCCCATTTTTAGTGTTGCAGATTTATACAAGTATGAAGATGATGGTGCAGAGGACAGATCAGAAGACAAGGAACAGATTGAGTGGAAAGAACAGCTACCTACAGCACAGCCATTGCAATGAGAGAAGATATTGGAAAAGAGAGTGTTCAGAAGGACCAGAGGACAAGAGTACTTTCAGTACTTGATCAAATGGAAGGATAAGCCAGAGGAAGATGCCACTTGGATGACTGAAGAAATGTTGCAGCAGAAAGGAAGATCAGTGGAAGAGCTCATGGACAGGAGCCCATGAAGAAAATTGCCCTCGGGAGTCTGATGCAGGGGCATTAGACACTAGCCAGCAATGTAGGAGGTCTTGTCCACATGTTGTGGCTAGTCGGGTTCAAAATCTATCAAATTGTAACAGTTAGGTGTCAATACCTCAGCTGACTATTTTCTAATTAGATTAGTTAGAGTTGTAGAAGTAGAAGAGATTTGGATTCGATCCATCTGTCATATTCAGTAGTTGAATAATTGTACTTAGGCGTTTGATTTTCCTAAACGGTCCCCACAGAGGAATCGAAAGGAAATATGTTGATATATATAAATGTAATCCCTCGAATATAAGAGGGAGGGGAGAGAGAGTGCAGTAGTAGATTTTGTGTATTGATAATTTGCTTCCGGTTGAATAGACTCTGGTTCTCGTTGATTTCCAAATTTGTCTGAGTTAGAAATTGTGAAGGAATTTGTTTGACTGCGAAGTGATTTAACTTTGTATATGAAATTGATGGATATCCCTATAAATTCACCCACATGCAGGCGAGGTCTGTGTTGAGACTTCTGGTTCATATTAACAAATTTCCGTGTAACGAGACTATTTTGGTTTATCGTTAATCGGAGATTATAACCGAGATTAACCTTGAGGTAGTAAACCCGCTTATTAAGAGATAAACCCACCTATTGTGTAATTACAATAAATTCTGTTGAGTAACCCGTGTCGGAACCCAGAGTTAACGAATGCGAAGGAGAACGTAACCCGCATTAACTTTGGTTAAACACTGTGGAAAACGGCGAGGGGTTTTGGAGAGAGGATTTCCCCAATTTCGCACCGCCTTCCGACTGTAAGTGGTATCGGTAGAGCAGGCAGGGAATCCACAGAGAAACCGACACGTGGCAGAGTGGACCATCCAAATACCACCTTTTCATATCGATTTCGCACGTTAACGTCAGTACGTGGACACCGAGCGAAATCACCCTGAGCCATACATCTGGCACAGGCGCATCGTAGGGTGGTCGTTGAACGAAGATGCATAGAAGTTAACCAAGGTAAGAAGAGCGCGTTGATTGGTCCGTTGATAGAGGAGGTGGGGCCCAGGGCCACGAGTAATTATAAATATTGTACGTTTATAAAGTTCTGGTTATAGCGCATGGAGAATAGATTTAAAACCCAAATGTTTAATATTGGTGGAAGTTGCGGAATATAGTTTTTATCAATTTCTTCGAAATTGATAATAACTTCATAAAAAGGAGAAAGTAGACCGAAATTGATAATAAGAAATGGGGTTTCAAAGAGAAGTTCGACGGACCACGACTATAGTCAACAGACCTTTCAGTTTTGCTGCGTCACTATGTCGGTGGGCAGCAGCGAGCATGGTTGAGATGGTTTCATTTGGGGGAGTACTGCTACAA